>JAGFMF010011911.1:1413218-1471871 GCA_019455555.1 Galemys pyrenaicus
GCACAAGGGACTGAGGTGATGGTGCACGGGTGAAATGGTGGTGGGTACCCCCTGGGGACTACAAATGATGTCAAATATAACTAATAAAAAAAAAGAAAACATAAGTTTTTTAAATTTATAATTTCATTCTTTGAGCCTCAGAAAAATGAGAAATGGATAAGTGACTCCCTCTGCCTCTCCCCCACCTCTTTCAGTGTTACTATTTTCAGAAAATTTTATTTTGCAATGCTGATTTAAAATCTTTCCCACTTAGCAGCCCTTTCATTTCTGCAAAGCCTGAGCAACTCTCAAAGTTCAAAGGTCACAGTTCTTCACAATGCAGCTCAGTATATGATTGTGTCCACACAGAGCGATGAACTGTAGTATTTCATGCTCTTTCAGAGTGGTAACTGTTGGCAGGACACAGCTATTGGTAATCCTTTCCACAGCTGCAACATAGCCTCTGTGTATCATATCATATCACTAGATCTAATGGCAATCAAAATGAACAATGTCTTCACCAATCTACATGTAATTGAATTATTAAGTCTCAAAAGTTCAAGCTAACCGGAGCTTCATATACTGACATCGAATGAGCTTATTTATGGAAGGTGCATATTAAAATTTATTTGTAATCATGCATGAAATATGTGTTAGATGATAACTAATTTCATCTGAAAGTGGTTTATTTGGCTACAATACACAGTACTATGTATGTGCCAGGAAGATTGCTATTTAATAAGCGGGAAAAAATGGAGCTCATAAATGTTTGTGGAGGACTGGAATGTTCTACACTAAGACTAAATTTCAGTGATGTATTATTTAAAATTATAGCAACACTTTGGAATTTGAAGTGTCTGATATGCTGTGTACCATAAAACTGTATACAAATACCCTCTGTTTGGAGACAAATATGGTAGCTTCAGCCTCTCCACTGCCACCCAGAGGAGTTAAAAACAAAAGACAGCAAGGAAAATTGCTCCAGAGTTAGCAAGAGGAGCTGCTAATTCTGTTAGTGTTTTTCAAGATTTGTATTTTGAAACCATCCACCAAAGGATAACAGATCCTTAGCTGAAATTCAAACTTAGCTGATGTGCTGGGGGTGGAGTGTCAGCAATATAACACAAGTTTCCTGATGGAGGGCAGGAAGTAAAGCATCTCTAAGCATGTCCTTAGTTAAATGTATGGAGTACCAACTGGAACAGCTGGGTTTTTTCAAAGCTTTAGCCCTTCAGTTCATCTGGATAAAGTAACTTGTTCTAAAGTTAATTGTAGGTTGCTTTTAAATATAGTGTGATGGGGGCTCCAATTTATGATTCTCCTTTCTGTTTATTGCAAAGATAAAAGTACTGTTTGTGTGTGTGTGTGTGTATTTCAGTTGAAAGTTGACATCCAGGAACACAGAGATGGTTTTCTTAACAGAAATATATATTTTGTTCTATTGTTTTCTATATATTAATATGTACTTTAGGCATTTCACACTTTTAAAAAATTTTCAACAGAGGTTGATGGAATGATCTACCCTGACACTTATAATCTGATAAATTATGTATTCATAAAAAGGCATTGAGTCCATTACTGTCACTGTACAAGGCTAATAGAAGATAGAAATATAAATGCTATAGTTCTTATTTTCCAGGAGGCTTAAAATTTACTGTACAAGATAAACATTAAATATAGATAGAGGAATATGTACATGTAAACATGTATACTTATCTTTATTAATATATATGAATGTATATGTTTGTGTATATATTTATATGTATAAATTAATTTTAAATATATACTAAAATTCACTGCTTAAGGGAGTAGCAAAGGAGACAGGAGAGGTCTGTTGTGTCCTATGTGGGTCAGCTCCCTGGCCAGGGATCAAACTCAGGCTAGAGCAGTGACAGCACTGAGAGTTTGCCCCTAAACCAGGGAGGCCCTGAATATTAGACATTACAACAAGTAGATTATCTCACTGTATTTTTGGTTTGTATTTCCATAATGACTAATAACCTGAGCATTTTTTTTCATTTTTTATTAGACTGTTTTCCTTACTTACTGGTGGGAATTTCACAGGGACTATACTTGAGAAAACACACATTGTACAAAAATTAAGAATGACGTAAAAATATATAAAATTTTTAAAAATGAGAAAAGTTCTTTATTGTAGATACAAATGTTTCCCCTCATATGTGTCATAAATGATTTCTGCCAGTTTGTGACTTCCCTTTTGATTTGAATGAAATCCAATTATCAATTTTGACTTTCATGCCATGTTTTTTTGTTCTAATTGAGAAATATATTCCTAACCCTACTATTTTCTTCTAAAAATTGTATCACTTTTAGATTTCATATATAGATTCTCTTTCAAATAATGTTTGTGAATGATGTATACAGTAAGGTAAATTATTATTGTTGTTGTTTTTACATGCAGACAATACAGCACCATTTGCTAAAAGATTTTTCCACTAAAATGCCTTTGTACCTCTATCATAAATCAACTAATGGTAGATGTATTGCTTTATTTCAGACTCCTCTTACTTCTAGTGACCTAGATGTCTTTTTTATCACCAATATAACTAACTATAATAGTAAGTTTACTAAGATAAATCTTTCAAATTTGTTCTTTTTTTTACTGCTTTGTTAATTCCAGATCACTTCGTTAATTCCAACTGCAAGATATAGAAAAAGTTTCTCATTTTCTACTAAAAACCATACTGGAATTTTGGTTAGGATTTTGACCCTATAGGTCAGTTTGGGTATTTTAAGAGTATTGGATCATTTTAATATTTATTTTATTTTTTCTCTAATTTTTATCATTTCCTTCCATTTACTGGCTTTTGGTTTTATTCTTTTTCTAGCTCTTTATGGTGAGAGATAAGATTATTTATTTGAGGGGCCTCTCTGGTGGCTCAAGGGGTTGAGTGCTGCACTGTGCAGCTTCCACAGCCACTGCAGCGAGTTTGATCTCCAGTCGGGGAGGTGACCCACATGGTGTGCAGACCTCTCCTGCTTCTCCCACTGCTCCCCTCAGCAGTATACTTGCTCCTTCCTCTGTCTTTGGTGAACCCTCCCATCCCTGTGCCTCTGGCCTGTACCCCAGCTCTTATGTGCATAAGTAAATAAAAAATATTTTTAAAAAATGATTATTTATTTGAGTTTTCTTGTTTCTTGATATGGGTCTGTACTTCATGGTTAGTAATAATATCCCTGTGTTCCATAGCTTCTAGTAGAATGTGTCTTCATTTTCATTTGTCTCCAGATAATTTTTAGATTTCTCTTTGATTTCCTCATTAACCCAATAGTCATTCCATAGTATGTTGTTCAGTCTCCACATTGTAGATGTTTTTCCTGTTTTCTTATTGTGACTTATTTCTAATTTGTTGCCATTGTGATCAGAGAAGATATTTTATATGATTTCGGTATTAATGAATTTATTGATATTTGTTTCATGAAAGCTTTCAGTTTTATTAATTCTTTGAACTGTCTTTTTTTTTTCATTTCATTTATTTCTGCTCTAAGTCTTAGCATTTCTTTTCTTCTTTTGGCTTTTAATTTTGTTTATCTTTTTACCATCCTTTCCTCACTGGAAGCCCTATTTGCCTTACTCACTTTTCCCAGCACTCTCACCATGGTCAAATCCAGTGAAATTAGCTGCGCCTTCCCAATACATGGGTATGAACCTTGGTTTCTACCCCAGCAGATGCCTCTCCACCACTCACACTTTGTGCCCATAGTTGAATTTTCTCAGATTCTCTTCAGTTGCATGCAGTCAGCTTTGGTCTCAGATGACTGGAAGGTGCACCATTTTCACTGCAAGCTATGGGATCCTCCAAGTTCAGTGCCTCACCTGACTTCTCTAATTTATTCTTCCAGGAATGAAGCAGGGAACTTACTCTGACTCCATTTTCACCATCCTCTTTTGAGTTTTTGTTTTTTTAATCATGAATTGTTGCTGGATTTTTCCAATTGCTTTTTCGGTATTTATTAATCAACTGATTTTTCTCTAGTATATTTATTTAATGATTACATTGATTTTTAAATGTTAATCCTGTCTTAAATATCTGAGACAAACCCCATGCTGGTGTGGTGTATGATTCTTTTAATACATTGTTGTCCATACTTTTTTTGTAGTTTTCATTGTTGTTGGATTAAATTACTAATATGTTATCAAGAGTTTTTGTACATATGTGAATGAAAATGGTCTGTAGTTTTCTCCTCTTTTAATATTTTCATCTGGCTTTGGTATTAGGGCAATCATGGCCTCATAGAATGTGTTAGGAAGTACTGTCTTTGCTTCTATGCTTTGAAAGAGATTGTGGAGGGCTAGATTGTGGAGGGTTAGTATAATTTCTTCCTTAATTGTTCAGTAAAATTCAGCAGTGAACCTATCTAGGTCTGTTTCTTTCTCTTTTTGGAAGGGTATTAACTAGTAATTCAATTTCTTTAGTAGATATAACCCTATTCAGAATTATTTCTCCTTATGCGAGTTTTGGCAGATTTTGTCTTTCAAGGAATTGGGTCATTTCACCTAGGTTATCAAAGTGATGGTCATAGAGCTGTTCAGTTTCCCTCATTAACCATTTGATATACATTTGTACTTCAGTGATGTCCCCTTTTGTATGTCTGGTATTAGTAATTTGTGACATCTGTCTTTTTTTTTTCTTAGATGACAAGAGGTTTATTAATTTGCTTCATCTTTTTAAAATATTCATTTAACAAACATTTTCAGTTTCATTGACTTTTATTTCTCATCTATTACTTTGGATTTAATTGGCTTTTCTTTTTCTAGTTTCTTATGGTGGAAACTTAAATTATTGGTCTTAGATCATTCTTCTTTTCTAATAGATGCATTAAATGCTATAAATTTCCCTCTAAACTTTTTACTCACTGCATTCTAAAATTTTTCAACATTCCACTTTGTCTTATGTACTTTGGTGTTCTACAGTTAGATACTACAATAAATATTGTATTATCTTCTTGAAGAATTGATCTCTTATTCATTATGTAATGCTTCTCTTTATCCCTAACATTCCTTGCTTTGAAGTCTAATCTGTCTGAAACCTCTTTTCTTTAACTATTGTCAGCATGGTATATCTTTCTCCATCATTTGCTTTTAATCTATATGTATTTCTATTTACAGTGAAAGTTTCTTGTAGTCAACAAGTATTCGTGTTGTTCTTTTTATCTTTTCTGTCTTTTAGTTGCTGTCTTTAGACAACTGATATTTAAATAAGCTGTTGTTATCCCTGGATTAATTTCTACCATATCTCGTTACTATTTTCTATTTGCTGTACATTTTCCTTGTACCTAAAATTTGCAGTATACATTTAAAAATTAATCCAAGTCCACTTTCAAATAACATTAGATAGTACAAGTACCTTACAAAAACAAAATACTCTTCCTCATCCCATGTGTCATTGCTGTAATTTATTAAACTTATGTATAAGCATTCTCAATCCTGTGGTTATAGTTACACAGAATATGTTCTCAAAAACATCATTGCTGCTATTATTTTGAACACATCATCATCTGTTAGAACTATTAATAAAAAGAAAAGGTTTTAGGGCTTCCTGGTGGCCTATGGATTAAATCTCAGTGCCATCACCATGACGGCCTCTCATGTCTCGTCCACAGAGGGAACAGGGTTTAAAGTCTCAGCACTATCAAAGCTGTCACCAGCCACTGTGGCCTGGTTTCAATCCCTGGCCAGAGAGAAGACCCACATGACACAACAGACCTCTCCTGTCTCGCCCACTATTCCACTCAGTGGATTTCAGTATATCTGCCTGATTTGCTCCTCACTTTGTATCTGGTGAATTCTCTCATCCCCCATGCTTCTATGCATAAATAAATCTTAAAGAATAATTGTGAATATTATACAGATTGTTTCCTGTTATAATCTTTTATTAGAGTATGTTGATTTTTATTTAGTAAGCAATTAACATTGTAAAATTCAGACCACAAATTCTGCCTCTGTGGTTCAAATCTCAATTCAATTCTAAAAACATTTTCTCTACTTGTTTGAGCATGTCCACAATTAAAACGAGCCTGCGATATCTACAGGTTTATACACAGGAAGAAGGGATCCTCTTTACTGTCTCTTTTTGCTCTGAGAATTCTCCTCTTCAGTTTCAAAAGGGTTCTTTGATGGTTTATCTAGTTGTAAAGATGAGCTTCCTATTGAATTTTTAGTCCCTCACACATCCACTGCTGATATACTTCTCTGTGATTGGAGTCTACCTTCAGGGAAAAACGTAAAAAAAAAAAAAAAAATGAAAAAATACCCTGAATATTCAGTTTTTACTCCCTTGCTTTGACTGGTTTGGTTTTCAGAGACCTCAGATATTGTTTTTGCCCCTAAATATTTTAATTGTAAATAGGAGCTATTTTTGAGCTATGATCAGTTTATACCACCATACTGGACTGTTACAGTTTAAACCAATATTCCTCAGCTATATGTTATGTCTACTTTGGGTCATATAAACAATTTAGTGAATTGTTTCTCTGCATTGTTCAAATTAAGTGTATAAGGATTACACTAGATTGTATCAAATTGTATCACACGCAATAGTAACTTATTTTCCAAAATTTTCACTTGATTCTATTTAACAAATATTTATTGAACACCTACTGTGTGACACACTGCTTTTAGATTGTAAGAATATAATAGTAAACATAATGTATAAGCATGCATACTTAAAAAAATAGTTTGGAGGGCAAAAATTTTAGTATAATATATAGTATTTTAGACAAATAAAAGAAAAAAATATGTCATATGTGTCTAATCTTGTGTAGAGAGAGCCTGTGAAAATATTTGGAAACAGTAGTATCCCCAAATTTACCACTCCACTGATATCTAAGTGATGATCATTGCAACATATCAGAAGAAACAGAAGTCTAAGTTTTTAAGGCAGTGAGCATAACAGTGTGAATGAAGAATACACAGAAACTAGAAGCAACAAAACAGAAGCTATGATATTTTTTCCCCCAGAGCTTAAAGAAACCTCACCTCTCCTATCCCTCAAAAAAAATGTTCACATAATTCTACAGAATAGAAACCTAACCTTCTTCCACCCCATAATCAGGAATTCCCCACTGCTGCATTTCTCTGTAAATAAGCGGCTAACCCCTGATACAGTTCCTGACATCTCTCTTCCTGCTCTCCATGTTCTTTTTTCCTGCTGTCCTTCATATCTCTTCACTTGTCCTTCATTTCTGCTGTCCTTAACATTCATGGACATACTTCTTGTTTATACAGAACAAAGTTCTGGCATGGAAGGAAATATGAGATATGAGGGCATAGTTTTCTCTTTTCAAATGCCTCTGGATAGCTAATACATATGTGAATCTAAAAATTACACGGTGTATGTACAGTGGTACAGTTTTTTTCTATCCTAGCTTTTTTTGTTACAGGCATGCTTGTTTTTAATAGAAACGTACTCCCCTATGTCTGATACGACATTAAAGCGGAAATGGAAGCCATGCAGCACAAATTCCTGTTCCATGCACATAGCAGAGATCATTAACTGAACAGTTCCCTGTAATCCACTTCCTCTGCCCTCACAATCTTTATTAACAGAGCCCTAAAGCAGCCACTGCCAGTCAATCAAGCCTTGAAACAGGAGATTCATTGTACTTACCCTCTCTCCTTTGGGGAGTGGCAAAACTTTTCCTGGAAAGTTGTGGCTAACCGAGAAAGCAATGTCCATCCTAATACTTTATGTCTCTTCTAAGCTCCATTTTCCATCATAGAGAAAATTAACCAAACATATGTAGCTAAAGAAAATGTACATTAATATGAACACATAGATTCATTTTAAAGAACAAATATTTCCATCTAGTGTGGTTCTTTTAAAAACAAAATAAATATCTGGAAGCAATTTAGTAAATTTGCTCTATGTAAATTATAATTAACTTTAGACAGGAATCATTTGTTTTCTTGGAAAGAGTAGATAAACTCAAGGGCAAGGAGATTGGGTTCAAGTTTAAATCCCAGAGTTAAGTGAGGCAGAAAGAGACCCAATATGTAATGCCAACTATAAATACATGCTCAGCTTTGGAACAGCTGTCCACAATGCACCACTGCAATTTTGCAGTAACAAATCTTACACATATATGGCTTCAACTACAGAGAGATTTTACCATCATTTTAATTCAAACTGTTAAGAATATAAAATGAAAATGAGTGAATATTTATATCCATAAGCACCAAACCTGAAAATGCAATGTCAAGTTCAAAGTTTGTTTATATGAGTATTAGTGAAATTTCTTAAATTAAAACAACACTGTTCATGGAGTATAAGGTATGCTCTTGATGTATTGGTGTTTCCCAGAATCTGGGTCATATTTTATCTTCTCACTAGGATATCTCAGTCCATACACTTAGCTTTAATACTCCCTAGAAATAGTGCTTGTGTCTAGTAGATGCTCAGTACGTGTTTGCTGTATAATGAGTGAATTGTATGCTAATGGGGGCCAAGTCCTAATCTCTGTGTTTCTCTCCTGATCTACTTCTATGTATTTCTTACTCTCTACTACACATTTCCATGTGGGTGTCTCACAAGTATCTCAAACTCAGCATGTTTAAAGCTGGATTAGTTGCCTTTGTCTCCAAAACTTGGTTTTTATATCCCTTATCTTATATTTTCACATTACTTCAAAAAGCTAGGAGTCATCCTAAAAACCACTTAATTCCACTCACAAAATCATGTCAATTCCATATTAGCTTCAACCTTTCCATATTTTGTTCTTCATCTGCTACACTCTTCATTAAGACCCTGCTTGTCTCTCTAGTGTGATATTCTCTCCTCACCAGGCTTTTCTTTTTTTTTCTTTTACTTGGGGGTGAGGGCTCCCGCTTTATTCCTTTGCAAAATATCTTTGGCACAACCCCTAGGGTAATCTTTCTATGTCATTTCTCTACTAAAAGTGATTCAAAGGTACTCATTTCCATGGCTTTCTCGATAGGCTGCCTACCCAACTTTCAAGCTTTTCATCTTTTACTTCCAACATGAACTTTATACTTAACATCCTGACATTACTCAAAATAATCCTTATTAATCTCTCCATTAAATTTACTTTCAAACTTTACCTTTCAAGATTCTTCACAGTTTCTAAGACTTAACCTAAAAACTGATTTCACTAATGTCTTTCCTTGTACTTTTCATTAACCTCTCCTTTCTTGTCTTTGAAAATACTTTGTAAATTATAATTATTTTAACTCTAAATTTATTGTGCTATAATTTGTTACTTAATTATCTGTTTCAACCAAGAGACTAAAAGACCCTTCAAGATACACCTTTACTTAGAATACTATTCAATTAATCTCACCATGCCTGTTACATAAGTGGAAATCAACAAATTATTGTTAAATATCTTTCAATTCCCACTATACTTGTTCAAGTTTACATATTACCATTAATATGGTTGAAGTGTGTTCCTCCAATATATTAATGTGTTCCTTTAATATATTAAAGACCTAATCCATAATACCTCAGAATATAACCTTATTAAGAGACTTGATCTTACAGAGATAATCAAGTTAAAATGAGATTAGGATGAGCCCTAATCCTTTAAGACTGATGTCCTCATAAAAAAATTGCAGTTTGTATGTAGAGACATGCAAAGCAAAAAATTATCTGAAGAGATATAAGGACAAGATGGTAATTTATAAGCCAAGGACTGAGCAAATCTTTCCCTACAGCCCTCAATAGGAACCAACTCTGCCAACACCTAGATTTTAGACTTCTGTTCTCAACCTGTGAAATGCTCAATCACTGTTATTTAAAAGCCACCTGTGTATTTTGTTATGGCTACCTTAGCTAGCAAATACATTGTAATTCAGTAAATAATTTTTATACAAATTTGGTTTACTTTAATTTACCATTTCCATTAAATCTTTACTGAGTTCCCTTATTTGGACTCAGCTAATATTTTCACAGTCTATTACTATTACTTCCCTTAGGTATTTCCTCTCCAATTAAATTAAACAATCAATATGTCCTATATAATCTCTTCTGTCATAAATTACAAATCTCAAGATTCATTCATTTAACAGATAATGCTTGAGAATCTACAAAGTTCAGCAAGTTTCCCCAAGTACTGAGTGTGGTGAGAGATGAGGGCCACCAAATACATTCCTTGACTACCAGAAACATAATTTAGCACAAAACAAAGCATACAGAAGATCTTAAAATTATGACACTCATCCAAAAATGTTTGTAACCCCAAATATAGGCATATAATTCCATCAGTGACCTCAGAGCTGAAAGGGATTTTGTTCACAGTGTTGACTGGACAAGTGAATAAGATCTCTCAGAGAGCAGCACTATTGCCTGAGGTGTGTAGGACCTGTCTGTTTGTCCAGACTTTTTTATGATTCACATCCTACTCACCAACTTTGAATCACTCACAATTTAAAAATATACCTTAACAAAATACCACATAGCAAGGACTCTAAACTCGCCTTCATAATTCTAGATACCTAAGGCTTTTAAAAATACATATGATTTCAGCAAGAATGAGGGGCTCAGAAAAGAAAAATCCCATCTACTTGAGTTAGAAGACACAAGGTTAATCAAAAAGCTCATTTATGGTCCTCCCTAGCGCAGGGAGTTAAACCCCTGGTGCAGGGGTTAAAATCTAAGTGCTATCAAGCTATCATCAGCCACTGTAGCCTGAGTTCCATCCCCAGTCAGGGAGCTGACCCACATGACACAGCAGACATCTCCTGTCTCACCTGCTGCTCCCCTCAGCAGTGGCAGTGTATTTCAGTAGATCATCTGCCTGTTCTGCTCCCCACTCTGTCTCTAGTAAATCCTCTCACTGAACCACCTCCCACTTCTGCACCTCTGGCCTACACCACAGTTCTTATATTCATAAATAAATAAAATAAGTCTTTTTTAAAAACTCATTTAAACAGTAATTTCAGAACTTTTAATAAGCAAATATGAATTGTGAATATTTAAGAAGGGTTAAAAGTAGTATAGGAGTTTTACCCATTTATATAATCACAAAGGTCTTTTTTATACAGAAGGTAATGGACCACTATTATTTATAGAACTTAGCATGGAAACTTCTGGCATGCAAAATAAATTCTGAACTCCTGAGCACTTGGAGGGAAGGGTCGCCATGGACTGGTAAAGGACTATAGGTTACTTGGAGGGAGTGGTGTAGTGTGGTAACATATACCAGAAGTAGGAGCCTATATTTCTTAATCATATCCAATGTTGTAAGCCAGTGCTACCTTATTAAATAAATACATATATGTACATACGTATATAACTCATAGTTTAAAAAAAACTACACCAAAAAAACTCCAAAATATTACTTCATTCTCTTTCTATTGTTGTCTTTTATTATCTCCCTTTTACTCATCACCATCCTCACCCCGTGTTGTAACTTGCGCTGTGTTTCAGCAGTTTAGGATTCTTGTGCCCCATGTTCCACCTGCTTGGCATACTGTTTCCTCCATCCCCACAAACCTTCCTAACATACAACCTATAGAGCATTCAGAAAACTGACAAAAATCATACTTATTTTTTCAATGAAGATTTCCTGTAATCTCTAGGCAGAATCATTGTTTGTCCTTTCCTCTAAACCCTAAATGAATGTTGCATCTATCAATATTCTAGCACATTTCATGGGTAGAAACTGACATTTCTCTCTATTTTTTCATTATTTCTATTTTGTTTTACTTATAACAGTTCTAAGTATTAGATAGTATCTTCCTCAGAGGTAAGAACTGAATCTAGTTCCTCTTTCAATAGGTAGCACCCAGCACAGTTGCTAGTCCACATAGTACTCTTAGTTAAAAGAAAGAATAGCAGGATTGCAGTTAAACAACACAAATATGTGGAATTTGTCACTCAGGTTTGACTGTCAATGATTGACATCTAGAGAGTATAAACTAAGAAAAGGGAAAATTAGTACCTGGTAATCCAGGAGGTAAGGAACATTAAAGAATGTATAAGTATCTCACTGAAATAAGTAACTACAGGAAACAGACTAAAAAGAGAAAGAAGTAATTTAAAGAGATAATAAAATGAGAGCATTAAGAGAAATCAGAGACTTCATGAACTATTGAATTCAGTAGGCTCTCAGATTAGCAAGGTAAGGGAACTTGAGGTCCAGATGTCATTTTTTTCAAGAGTTTAAGATTTATAGGTGGAGATTGGAGTACAGCAGGACTATATAAAGAATTAGATAAGCTGAAGAAATTTGGACTAATAAGTAAGAATGACAGCTCCAGTCTAAACAAGAATTATTCAGACTGCATGTGGCAGGATGGCAAAAATGGACCTGGTTTTTGGAATTTGTGAGATTCCAGTGTAAGAAAAAACATATTTTAAGGTTATGTCAAGTCTGTGAACATGGTAGAATGGAGAAGTGCATTATGATGTAAACACTTCAAGCACTGTGGAGAGAATGAACTGACCCTAGACATCAGTGGGTGGTGTAGCTGACAATAGGAAGACAAGAATAAAGAAAATGGTGTCAACCTCCAAAAAGGAGAAGTTGATTATTAGTAGTATCCAAAAAATGCTATTTTCTTCCCCAGGCCTAATGAGTAAGATGAACCCTAATTCAATTTGAGCAATTCTTCAGACAAAGAGACAACTTAATTAGTGAAACTTCTTTGAAGAGATACAGATAAAGGCAGTGGACAGAACATGTGCAAAGACACACACTCAAATAATAGCAAATTTGTGAGTGACAATGGCAGAGTAACCTTGACAAAGTTGAAAATACTTCATTATTCTGTATCAGGACAGATAATACAATATTTTTGCTTATAAAAGTTTGATACAGAATGTCAGAAAAATATTCACTCAATAATTTCTTTATTATTTTAATGTTTATGATGTTTTACTTGGAACCCATAAAAATAACTGAGTTTATCCAACAAGTCAGTTATATATTTTTTTAGGAGAAACACTAACAAATTAGAAAGTGTTCCTAGTAAGACTAGGGTTGAGAGGATCCAGGATTCCATGAAAAATCATAATGAATGCCAAAATATGAAAACTACATTTTTATTCATGATTCCTGCATTGATAGCTAAATTATATGACTGCTGAGGTCCCTTCAAAGTCAAGATGTAGGTTCAACAGTACTGTATGTTTATAAATCTGTTTCACATTTTAAACAAAATTAAAATAAGCCATAAACTTTAAGGAGGAAAGTATACTTTTTATAAGTTCCACTTTATTGTACTAAGCATTTAAGCAGATTGAAACACAAGTAAAATTTGTTAACTATCCTTTTTTTAAAAAAGTAGATTTTTTTTATCATTCCTGGATCCTAAAATAATGAAAACAAAATATCAGTTACTAAGTTTTGTTAGACAGATTTAGAGGAAATCAAATCATGACTCATTTCAATGAATTTGGAAGACGTTGACTAATGTTTTAAACCTTCTGTCTAGACTGGAAAATTAAGAAGCACACCTGTGACTCCCCAAGCCTCTGATAAATCATATTTGGAAGGACAGTTTTGTATGAAGAACAAAAACCTCATCCCCACCACACCACAATGACGGGTCTGGAGCCTGGGCCTGCTGACAGTGACGGCTGTGGTCAGAGCCCAAGTGCTGTTTACATGTCACTCCAGCAGATCCTCCCCAGAACTATGTACCTATACAGAATGTGTGTTCCAGAAGTAGCTCAGATATGGGTAAACGTGGGAAAGGGAAAAAATAGTGTGAGCCATCTGTTAATTTCTGCTCTATAAAATCTCACTGCCCTTCATAAATCTCCTCCAGAAACCAGGACACTTTCTCCTCTCTCTGGCTCCTCCCACCATCATTTGAGTTTCTGTTACTATCATGGTTTAATGTTTAAGAAAGGATGGTAACACTGTAATTCAAGCAGTAATACTGAGAGCATCCACTGTGTTTTAAGAAAAACATTACACAGTCCTTTTAACTTATCTTCTTGGTTCACATAGCTATTGTGAAATACCAAAATTTCCTCCAATCCTTTTTAACCAGGAATAGTAAGATATTTTCAATATCTTTCTTGGTTACTGATTAATGACTTACTAAAAATCTGATTATCCAAACTTGCTACAGTGTGAGAATTAATTCTTAAAATCCTTCAGTAATTAAAAATGTCAGTAGTTGTCTTTAAGCTTTGCTTTTTTATAAGTTTCATAGATATATCAAAGAAATTGTATTGGCAGAGAACCAATTTATAACATAAAGCTGCACATCTCTGTTTAAAATCGCAAGGGTCTAAACTTCATCTATTCACCTCTTGCAGGTCCTGCCTTTGAATGGCTATAATTCCAAGGGCAGCTCTATGGCTTCATAGATGAGTCAGACAAGAAAGTAACTAGTACAATATAAGGAAGAAATGTGAAGGGGCCTCCCTGTTGGCGCAGTGGGTAAGCAACGCCCTGTGAAGCAAACCGCAGCCACTGCAGCACGAGTTCGATCCCTGCTGCCGGCCAGGGAGGGGACCCACATGGCACAGCAGACCTCTCCTGCCTCGCCCGCTACTCCTCTCAGCAGTGTGTTTCAGTCATTCTGCCTGTGTTGCTCCCAGCTCTGTCTCTGGTGAATCCTCTCACCTCCCACGCCTCTGGCCTGTACCCCAGCTCTTGTATGCATAAATAAATAAATCTTTAAAAAAGAAAAAGAAATGTGAAGAATAAACAAGGAAGAATTAAAATCTGTAAGGAGTATAGGGACAGTCATTGCTAAAGAATTGACATTTACAGAGTTTTGACAGAAAATATGAAAGACAAAAGTGGTGGAGAACATCAGTGAAGGAAAAGTTTGAGAATAATTCCAGAAGCATACTTTAAAAACAAATCACAAAAGGTAGACTCCTAATTCTTTTTTCCTAAAAGGTCTTTATTTCTCCCTCACTCGAGAATGATTGTTTGCCTAGGAATGATGTAACATTGCACAGAATAGGTTTGTAGATAGTAGGGCAGATTTTACCTCAGCTCTAAATAAGCTTCCTACTCACAGAACATGAGACAGGTATGTTAAATATAGGCAGCATTAAACATAATATGAGTATACAAATATAGGCAAATATCAACATACAGGCACTTATCACTGAACTGCAAGAGTCACTCAGAGAGTTGGGCCTCCCTGTGGCCTATGGGTGAAATCTCAGTGCTATCATTGCCATGGCCTGAGTTGGATCACCAGCCCCCTGACCATATAGGGCACAGCAGACCTCTCCTGTCTCACCCGCTGCTCCCCTTAGCAGTGGATTTCAGTAGATCCACTTGTTCTGCTCCCCACTCTGTCAGTGCCGCTCTTGCACCTCTGACTTATACCCCAGTTCTTCTACATAAAGTTAAAAAACAAAATAAAATAAGTCACTCACAGATAAAATTTTATTTGGTTCCCCAGTTAGCTTTGATCATTATTTCTTTGCTACATCTATCTCATAGTTACTGAAATTTTTTCAACTTAATAAATCCAAGAGAATGAAAGGTATACTTGATCATAAACCACTTTGGAAGATTTGTACCTCATATAAAATGATAAAATGAAGGTATTTGAGAAGGTCATGTATTTTTTTAATCTCTATTTTGAAACAGGAGATGATCTTCATTAGAAAGTATTCTACATGATCTCCATATATTTGCAGAAGTTGGTAGTATGTGTATAACTCTTCAGGCCCACCTGAAATTGCTAATAAGTAGGCACCAAACCCCCCAAAGATCAACACTGAAACAGAATGGCCTCAAGCCTTTGACAATTTGGATGGGAAACGTTTTTTATTGTAACCCCTCCCATGACTGAAAGAGAAAGAATGTTGTCAAGTATAAAACCACAGGAAACAGTGCACCCCACAAATGAAATCCAATTAATTTGAGCAGGGATAGGACTTACCATGCAACATAGCTATTGTGAAATACCAAAATTTCCTCCAATCCTTTTTAATCTGGAATAGAAATCAAAGCAATATATTTTCAATATCTTTCTTATTTTTTAAATGAAAATTATTATTTTTGTGGCTTGTCAATCTGGAGAGTAATGAACAAAAAAATAACAATAAATAAAACTTTTTCCCCGTTTCATTGATATATAATTGTCATAAAGCACTCTGAAAATTTAAGGTATACATCCAGATGACTTGACTTACATATGTTGTCATAGGAGCACCACAATAAGTTCAGTTACATTTATCATTTCATATGGCTACTTCATGCAAAATAAAATTTCTTTTTCTTATACTAACAACTCTTAAGATTTACTTCTTAATAGTTTTCAGATGTCTCCCTGTACAGTAGTAACTATGGTCATCTTGTTTTACATACATCCCAGGAACTTACTTATCTTATTTCTGGATTCAACCACTTTCATCAGTTTCTTACCACCCACCATACACTTTTAATAACCACCAATCAGATATATTTTTCTATGCTTTTTTTAAAAATATGTATTCTTTTAGATTCTATATATGAGTGAAATAAGGTATTTGTCTTTCGCTGTCCAACTTATTTCATTCAGTGTAATGCACTCAGGTTCTATCCATGCAAATGCAAGAATTTTTTTTTTTTTTTACTTTTTCCTGGTAACATTGGTTTACAATACACTGTATAGTACATAACTGCCTTGTTATGTACTGATTTATTGTTTCAATTAGTTTTTTTATTAGATTTATTTGATTGTATTTGACATCATTTGTCATCCCCAAGGAGTTTCCACCACCATTCCACCCGTGCACCATCACCTCAGTCCCTTGTGCTCTTTCTTCCCTCATCCCCGTGTTTGCCCTCCCCCCACCATCCCGGAGTGAGCCCTTTGGTTTATCTTTGACCTTTTGATCTTGTTGAGTTAGTTTTTTACTGGAGTCTTAAAATTGTCTACATATATTATCATTTCATCTGCACATAGTGATAGTTTTACTTCTTGTCTAACTTGGATTCTTTTTATTTCATTCTCTTGCCTAATTATTCTAGTAAGTATTTCCAGTACTATTTTGAGTAGCAGTGATGAAAGTGGACATCCTTGTTTCAAGCTGCTCTTAGGCAGAAAACTTTTAGTTTTCATCACTTTGTATGAGATTCAGTGTTTGTCATATATGTCCTTTATCATGTTCAAATATGTTCTTTATATTCCCATTTTTTAGATTTTTTTTTTATTGACGTGCCATTGGTCTACATCATTTTTCGTGTTTTGGAAGTAGAGAATCTCCCCATTCAGGTATAGTCACCATAGAATACCCATCACTAAAGTACCCATAATCCTCCACCATCAACCATAGTGTGCTCTCCTCACCCTGTTCTCAACCCCCTCCTCTCCTCCCCATTCCCATTTTTTGAGAGTTTTTATTATAAATAGATGTGGAATCTTTTCAAATGTCTTCTCTGCATCTATTAATATGATCGTAAGATTTTTATCTTTCCTTTTGTTGATGTGGTAATTTACATTGATTAATTCATGCATGTTGAACCACTCTTGCATCCCTGGAATAAATCCTGTTTGGTCATGTTGTCTGATCTTTTCATGTATTGGTGAATTTGGTTTAAGATTTTGTTGAAAATTTTTGCATCTGTGTTCTGTAGTGTTCTTCTTTTTTATGCTTTTGTTATCAGAGTAACATTGAAAGTGTTTCCTCTTTCTTCAATATTCTGGAAGAGTTTGAGAAGAATAGGTATTAGCTTCTCCTTGACGATTTGGTAGAGGAGGCAACTAGTGGTGGATGTTTCTTTATTAGGAGATGTTTGATTACTATTCAATTTCCTTGCCTATAATTGGTCTGTTGAGGTTTTTCTTCCTAATTCAGACTTAGAAGTTTGTGTCCTAATAATTTGTCCATTTTCTTCTAGATTTTCCAGTTTTTAATCTGTATAATTAGTCAGTGCATATTATCACTCATTCTTTCTCTCTTTTCCTCTAGTTCTATTTTTCTCTTTCATATGATAAAAATGACATGTACATTTCTAACAATAAAAATGATTAATCCTTAGGTTAGTCTGTCATTATCCATATGCATTTTGTCCCTATGTGAATATTCTAATAATGCATTTATATATGCAGTCTACTAATATAAAAATTCAATATTTGTGTATGTATCTTTGTACACATACGTGCTTGTAATATAAAGTGATTCATATCAAATATGGGTCAACATCACTATTTAAACTGAATATAAAGAGATTTTTTTTTTCATAGAGAAAGTAATGTCTCATAGTTATTTCAGTATCTTCCTAAACCCATCAGAATTCTCTTTGCCATCAGGAATCAGGTTCACAGCAGTGGTTAAGACAGTCTAGAAACTTCATTTCAGTGAACACTGACCTTCCATGACACTTCCTCAGTCCTCACAGAAAAACTAGGTAAATATTCACCACCCTGTAAGAAATTCATCTTTGGTAGTCTGGAGCTCACAGTGTATAAACCCTCCTTGGAACTTTCAAGATTGACCTTTCAAGATTGACCTTGGAACTTTCAAGATTGACTGAGATAGAAGGGCTGGGAGAGGAGTGATTAGGACCTTTTAGAACGAACATTCACCCAGAACCGACTGATCACTACCACTTAGAACTACACCTGTCTGAACACCTGTCTCCTAGCAGACTGGATTGCATGCATTCACAGAGGTATGCTGCTTTCGAAGGCTGAATATTTGGAAGGAAAGTAAGAGTTGAACTATGCCGAAGCATGTGTAAATTTTGATCTAGCCCATGAATTAAAGAAATCCTGGATGGTTGGGAAAGCACAGAAATAAACAGTTCAACAATCCACATAAGCTTTATCTCAAGTAAGTCTGTATTTTATACACCTAAGAACATTTACTATCAATTATGTTAAGTGTTACTAGCTCAGTAAGACTTTTGAATAATATGATAATGGTTATAATAAATAACAGTCTAAATTAAGAGCATTAGACTAGACTGTCTCATAATGAGCCCTTACAAAAAGACAGGATACTCTGTTTATAGAAAATTTCATAAACTTCAGAAGAACCTTATTTATTTATGTCTGTGTCATTGTATAAAAGAAGAGATCAGTGGAAATTTTCATTCAGTAAATATCAGTGGTCAAATACTAGTAGATATCTTAAATTTCGGACTCTGAGGGTTTAACAAACTGCCTTACATCTGACATCTAGTACATTGGTAATAATATATATACCCAGGAGAGATACTTAAATTGCACTACAGCAAAACAAAGAAAGTCTTTCTAATCAAACAAACCACACTATAAACATACTCTTGAAATTAAACTAAGCAAATTTTATAGGATTGTTGGATTAAACTAGCCTTTAATTATACTAGAACTATTAGTTCTGTCATGATTAAATTATGGGTTGTCAGCATTTCCTTTTAACTCCTTACATTTAGTAATTAATAACTTGATCAGGAAATTTTACTTTCAGTTGTCTTAATATATAATGTCATAATTTAATTATAAAATCAGTAACAAAACCTCTGTTAAGACACAGAGAACCAAGTAGAATTTTTTAGGCATTCAATTTTTATACCTTTTTTCATGGTATCAATTTCATATTTGTATTGGTTAATTTCAGATTGCTAATACTTAATATAGTTTGTGCTCATGTGTTACACTTATAAAATCAAGTTTAAAATAACTTCAGAAATAAGTTTGTTTCTTTAATATTTTGTACACAGAAAAAGTATCAGAGAATAAAATGCATTACATATATAATGATTATAGAGAAAAATATCAATTTTAGAGAAAAATCAATTATTAAAGTCACAACTAATGTGCTTTCTATTTGATGAAGAAATTGGTTTTGCAAGTTTAATTTTTTAATAAAGCAACCTTTTGAAAAAGTCAACATTATGTGTGGACTAAATTAGTACAATTTTAAAGCATAACCAATTTTAAACTTTAAATGATAATTCTTTTAATTGTTGTGGCTTTCTAGGAAATGTGTCTTTTTTTAATTGCTTATGAACAGATGAATAAATTACATATTCTCCCAGGGAACAATTAGAATGAAGTATTAAGTGTATGTTTTTAACTGAATTAAATAAAGATTTAGATTAAGTACTGAATAACAGAAGTATGGAACTATGTCCAAAGGCAAGGGAAATTATTTTCCAGCTGCTTTAATGGCAGTTTGATAAGGAATGTCTGACACTACTTCTGCCTTCCAGAAAATTAGTTGTAGTCATATTTATATGGTCCTACTGTGACATTAAGACAGTAAATATTTCAACATTACAAATTTTATACTTAAATTTTAAACAGAGCTTCCATAACTTCTGAAACTATATAGATAATTCAGAAAATTAAGAGTACTGCCCCAAATCATCCACTGAATGTTCCCTGTACATAGTAATGAGATACAGAGTTTGAGTTCTTTTCCCAAAGTTTCTTGATCGTTTAGTTCAATTGCTAAGCAATTTGAGGGATTAATTAAAGATGCTAGAGAGAAAGCCCAGGAAGATATTGTAAAATATCCCATGCTAAAAAGATTATGTGGTTTAGGCTTGACAAATGTGAAGTGACATCTGCCAGACCTTTTTGTAGAACAGATAAAGGAACTGGTTCATCAAGGGAAATAAAAAGGAATCTTACCAGTGAGAAGAACAACACAAGTCCAAAAAAGAAGCAGAGCTAAGCAAATGACTCACACATACTGCTCTCAGGAGATGAAAGGGACTAGTTTTTAATTCACTTTATATAGACCACAGATAAGGAATCTCCTAGATCAAAGCTTTGCAAAATAATGGAAAGTAGTTGAATACAACTAGATCTAAAAACATCTGTCAAGGATTTAATGTGCAAAAATTAAATGCTTTAGCTTTAAAGACTTTTCCCAGTTCTATTGTTGTATGACTCTATATTTGAAACAGGAGCCAAAAGGACCTACACCTTTTCGTGTTGGTACTTTCTAAATGGGAAAAAAAGTGTGTCTTGCCTTAAAAAACTGGGTTATGACAAATGAATGGAGTGTGTTTTAACCAAGAATTGCAGTGTTGTGTCATTTTCTGGCAAGATTCCATGTGCTTTAAGATTTAAAGGTGATAATATCAATTGCATCATTTTTCAATTAAAAATTGGATTTACTTAGAAGCATTAAGCATTTACTTAGAAGAATGTCAACAAAACAGATGCAAATTTTTAGCAATTACCATGGTATTCGGTTAACAGAACAATGATGATTTTGCATAACTTTGCACCAACAAGAACTTGTTTTAAAAGTCCATGCATGCCACACAAAAATCAGTGGCCTTTCTATATTCAAATAATCAAACTCAAAAGGAAGAAATAAAGAAAACCACCTCATTTACAATTGCACTCAAGAAAATTAAATTCCTGGGAATAAAGCTAACAAAGGAGGTAAAAGACCTGTAAAAGAAAAACTACAAAATACTGTTGAAAGAAATAGAAGATACAAATAAATAGAAAGATATTTCTTCCTCATGAATCAGAAGAATTAACATCATAAAAATGGCCATTCTACCAAAAATAATTTACAGATTCAATGCAATTCCAATAAAACTCTCAATGACACTCTTCAAAGAAATAGGACAAATATTGATGAAATTCATATGGAATCACAAAAGAAAAAAAAACCTGAATAGCAAAAGCTCTCCTGACTAAAAGGCAGAAAAATGGAGGCATTACAGTCCCAGACTTCAAACAATACTACAAAGCCATTATAATAAAAACAGCATGGTACTGGAACAAAAACAGACACACAAACCAATAGAATTGAATTGAAAGCCCACAAATAAAACCACACACATATATGGTCAACATATAATCTATGGCAAAAGAGCCAAGAATAGACATTTGAACAAGGAAACCCTCTTCAATAAATTGTGTTGGGAAAACTGGACTGCAAAATGCAAAAAAACAAAGAAACTAGACTATTACCTCACAACATATACAAAAATCAACTCAAAATGGATGAAAGACTTGAATGTAAGACATGACACCATAAAATATATAGAAGAAAACATAGGTAAAACACTCCATGACTTAAGCCTCTGAAACATCTTTAAGGATTCTTCTCCAGAAGCAAGGAAAACAAAGGAGAAGATAAACAGCTGGGACTACATATGAACAAGTTTCTGTACGTACAAGAGACAATAATAAAAACAAAAAGACATCCTACTGAATGGGAGAAAATATTTGCACACCAAACAACAGATAAGGGACTGATATCAAAGATCTACAAAGAACTTACACAACACAGTAGAAACAAAATGGGCAAAAAACTAAAAGAAAATCTTCCAAATAAGAAAGGTAAATTGCCAACAAGCATATGAAAAAACATTCAACATCACTTACAATCAGGGAATATAAATCTAATCCACAGTGAGATCCCACCTCACTACAATAAGAATGACCCACATTAAAAAAGAAAAATGAAAACAGCAAGTTCTGGTGAGGATGTGGCGATGAAGGAACTATTTTACACTGCTGGTGGGACTGTAAATTGTCCAGTCATAGGAAAGTTGTGTGGAGGTTCCTCAAATTACTAAAAATGGAGCTACCATATGACCCAGTAATTCCACTATGATGAAGCTATCCAAAGGACACAAAAACACTCATTCAAATGGAAACCTGCACCTCTATGTTTACTGCAGCACTATTTACCATGACTAATATATAGAAACAACTCAAATGCCGTAAAATAGACAAATAGATCAAAGAGTTGTCATATATTCATAAAATGGAATATTACTCAGCAAGCCCATAGCATTTGTGGCAATGTGGATGGAGCTGGATGGGATGATGCTAGCTGAAATTAGTCTGAAGATAAAAGTTAAATACCAGATGGTCTCTCTCATATATGGAATATCAAGCAACCAAACAAAAGGTCAAGAAGAAATCAAAACTAGCAAGCTGACCATAGGACTGAGGTCTACAATAAAGGGGGAGGTGGTAAGGGTTGCAAAACAGAGGAGGGATGAACATAAGGGAATATGTTGATGGTTCACAGGTGATACAGTGGCAGGAAAACTATGGAAACTACAATTTTTTTTTTTACAATCGAGACTACAATGATTTAAGAAAAATAAGTAAAATGAGATACAATTAAATCCCATGCCAATTTGCAGCCCCATTCTACCAAGCAAAATTAGTGACTACTGAAAACACCACCAGCACAGAGTTGGTAGGGTGTTAACTGTATAGATTTAAAAAAAATTGTACAGTTTAAAAACAAACCATGCACAGCATTATTTTTTTTAAGATTATTTATATGTACAAGAATGGGGAAATAGACCAGAGGTGTAGGGGTTGAGAGGATTCACCAGAGACAGAGTAGGGAGCAGAACGGGCAGATCTACTGAAATCCACTGCTGAGGGGAACAGCAGGCAAGGCAGGAGAGATCTGCCACACCATGTGGGTCACCACCCTGGCCAGCTCAGGATAACTTTTTCTTCTAAAAGAGTGAGCTGTATACAGGGAAGTTAAATGCACTATAGCCAAGGAACCAACTCTGCCAGAACAATTTACATCATCCCCTTCTTCATCTCCATCATCTTCCTCTTCTTGCTGCTTTTTTTTCAGCCTTGCTAGCCCCTCTTTTGGCCAATTCAGGTTTTCCTTTAGCTCCATATGCAACAATATCCTTTTCTTATTTTTTCCTTCAGCTGAGCAGTCTTCTTTTCATGAGGCTGCTTGTCACCTGCAGCCATGTTAGTCCACTTCTCTCCCAGTTCCTTTGAACATGACCAGTAGGTAGACCAGGGCATTCTCCTTTGATTTGGGGACAATACTAAGGGGAAAAAAAATGAAAAAGCTAGAGACCTCTTGGGTGCTTTGGGATCCTTGAACTTCTTTGTTTCCTCATTGAGGGGATGCATGTAAGTTTTCATTTCTTTCATAGCAGGCCTTGTCAGCTTTTGCTGTGTCCTCAAATTTGCCCTTGTCTCTAGTAGACATGATCTTCCACTTCTCTGAGCACTTCTTAGAAAACCCTGAAAAGTTAAATAAAGCATCTAGATGCTTCTTCAAGGACCCCTCTGGCACATTAGCACAAAAAGTAACCACAACAATATTTTCCTGTAAGTTCTCAGAATCTCTTTTGTGCACATTAAATTATTTTTCCTGATTGACACAGAGTGGCCAGTGGGTCAGCCCTCACTGTGGAGCTCCAAGTCTGCTAATTGGGTCACGGAGGCTACACTAACATGTAACTAATTTCAAATACGAAACTCATGTCTTTGTAATGTTTCCTCATTGTGTCATAATTGTCCTTTTATGCATTTTGTACATGTCTTGTACACTTTTTATACAAGAAATTCCATCAGGGACTTATTTACCGGGAAAATAACTGTTTTGGGAAGATTCACCTGAGATCCACTTGGTGATGAAAATGTAGGGTCCCATCATTCTATTTCAAGTATAAATAACCTTAAAGAGGGCCTCCCTGGTGTGCAAGGGGTTAACCACTGCACTATGAAGCATCATCAGCCACTGCAGCACAAGTTAGATCCTGGCCAGGAAGGTGACCCATATGGCAAGGCAGACCTCTCCTGCCTGCTGCTCCCCTCAGCAGTGTACTTTAGTCAATCTGCCTGTTCTGTTCCCCACTCTGTCTCTTGTGAATCCTCTCACCCCCACACTTCTGACCTTTACCCCAGTTCTTGTATGCATAAATAAATCTTTAAAAAGAGAGAGAGAGAGAGAGACAGCATTTCCTCTTCTGTGGAGAATACCTTACATTACCTCCCTTAGATATGGAAGTGTACAACTAGCCCTATCTTGTCTTGTTACAAACAACTAAGAAAAGGCTTTTGGGGATTTAGGGAGTTTTTGAAGTGCTGCCTCACTTAAATGTAGAGCAAATTATTTACCAGGGAAGATCTGGCATCATGGAGGTCCTCAGGAGGTGTTTACAGCAGAGGACCTCAAACGAATACTAGGGAGGAACTGGACCTTGGAGTCAGATAAATGGGGACCTTTGACTTTCTGCTTTACAAAGGCTTAAATACTGCAACCTGGGAACAGACTAGAAAATGGTATTTACAGAGGGACAGAATAGGTGTTATAAACTCAGGATCCTAGATATGCATTACCTGAGTAAAAGTAAGTAATGCTGGGGCAACTGGGGCAATTATTGCCATGAGGAATGACAACATTTCACCAGCTTTGTAAGTTCTTTGTTTAAATTCCTGGGGGGAAAAATGTGTATTTAAGGAAATATTTTAGAATATCAGGTCTCCCTGGGGACTTAGGGGGTAAGTAAGTATCGGACTATCACAAGGATTTCAGGAGTGCAGCTTTCTCTGTCCAAGGGGGAAAACATGGTTCAGAGATAGTTCTGCATAATGACAAGTTCTATAATGACAAGTATGATGAAATATCACTTGCATTAAGAAAAAAAATTAGGGATATGTATAGAAAAGTCCCGAATGAACTAACAAGCTATATTTAAAAAAAAAAAAAAACAAACAGGGCCTCCCTGGTGGCCTAAGGGTTAAGTCTCTCAGCACTATCACTATCACTGTCACCACTAAAGCCTGACTTGGATCTGATCCACATGGGGCAGCAGACCTCTCCTGTCTGGCTCCCTGCTACTCAGCAGTGGAGTTCCATAGATCTGCCTGTTCTGCCCCAGACTCTGTCTCTGCTGAATCCTCTCAACCCCCACAACTCTGGCCTATACCAAAGTTCTTCTGTGGGGAAAAAAAAAGAAATTTTATTAATTCTGACCAAGCAGACTTAAAAAAGCCATTTCAACTGCACATTGGAAACAAGTAGTTCTAAGTAAAGGCATTAGTATAACAAATTCTAGGTGAAATTTTCAGGGGAGATACTATATGACCTTACTTCATAGAGGAACTTTACCCAATATCCCAAAAAAGGGAAGAAATTTGCCTAAATTATCTATTTATAATGATTTGTAATTTTACAAATAGACATAATTGTATAAATTTATGATTGTAGATATTTCTTAGATTTATATTATTGGAGTTATAGTACAAAAAGATAATTAAACAACTTAAATATAATTTCCTGAATCATTTGGGTTTGTTCTTACATACTGGAGCTTTGGTATTTAACAATGATATTTCCTCAGGCACTAAATAGAAATACTTTCTTTGAAAGAAATATGAAAAGTTTCCCAAACTTACTTGTAATGGTGTAGGGTCAGAGAGAACTATCAGGTCTTTCTACCCTCCTGCCACTGGTATAATAATGGACACCTGTGGTACTACACGCATGCCTAGGTGGGCATGTGCAAGTGGGTGCACCTGGGTTTGGACACAGGGGTATAAGGGCGGTGTCAATAGGACGCTACCAGCGGAACATAGAGCAGCAGCAAGAGAGCAGCAGTAGAAGCAGAGAGAGTAAGATGCACCAGGAGCTGGGAGGCCTGCCAGCCTCCTGGCCCACCAGCACCCTTGCCTGCCATGTACCTGGTCACCTCTGAGAGAATGGTGTCACCTCTGACAAAAGCATAAAAGCCACTGAGGGCTCCAAGACTCCTTCCTTTACCCCTTCTGCTAGAACCATCCAGAACTTGCTTTGTGCTAGTCCTGGCACTACTAATGGTAACCTTGATAACTTATAGAAACAAGTTTTTTAATGATGTGTGAATTTCTGGCTGCAATATACATGTTAAAATGCAAGAAAAAAGTGCTACTGAAACAATGTCAAATTAATATTAATTTTCCCTAATTGGGCATTCTTCCAATTAAATGAATTTCATTAGAATGTATTATAAATAAATATAATCTTAATACATTGATTCAAGAACACAAAAAAACCATGGCTTGTTAAAATGTGGTGAGCAAATTAAACTATATGCACTATTTACAAATTCTAATATTTGTGAATTAATTTAAAATGAGATTGAAGGGTTAGATATTCAACTTAAAAGACAGAGAATACCAAAACAATAACAAAAAGGAATACATGGCAAAATTAAGTATACCATGTTCTTTTCCTTTTATTGTTAACATCTGATATACCAGCTTTTAAAAGAGAAGTAACAGAGCCAATGTGTCATGGAGAAAACATGGGTTTCACTACTGATTAGCTCTCTGAATGTGGGCGATTCACCTGAGTTCTAAACCTCCATGTCTTTAAATAAGGTAGTAGTTCACACTGTGAAGGTAAGACAAATCAAGATAATGTAAGAATATAGCACATATGAAATTTGTGGCACATGGTTATGATTAAAAATTTATAACTATCATTAATATTATAGCCCAAATACCTGGATTGCTATTCCTGTCATTAACTGTGACTCCTGGGAAAATCACTGAATTCCTCTAACTTGCAATTTTTCATGAGTAATATGACTCTACCCAACGGACACAAAAACATTAATTCAAAAAGGTACTTGTTGGCCTCCCTGGTGGCGCAGTGGGTTGGGCAACGCACTATGAAGCAAACAGTAGTCACTACAGCACGAGTTCGATCCCTGCCACCAGCCAGGAGGGGACCCGCATGGCATGACCTCTCCTGCCTCGCCCTCTGCTCCCCTCGGCAGTGTGTTCCAGTCAATCTGCCTGTTCTGCTCCCCACTCTGTCTCTGGTGGATTCTCTCACCACCCACACCTCTGGCCTGTACCCCAACTCTTGTATGCATAAATAAATCTTTCTTTAAAAAAAAGGTACTTGCACCCTTGTGTTTATTGCAGCACTATTCACATCAGGTAAGATATGGCAACAACCCAAATGCCCAAGAATACATGACTGGATCAAGAAGATGTGGTCTACGTACACAATGGAATACTGTTCAGCAATCAAAAAAGATAAAACTCATGCCATTCACAGCAGCATGGACAGAGCTAGAAGGGATCATGCTCAGTGAAATAAGCCCGAAAGACAAAGAAAAATATCAAATGGTTTCACTTATAGGAGGAATATAGGGGAACAAAATAGGGGATCAGAAAAAACAACAATAATAATAAAACTATCATGCAACCATAAATAAGAGACATTCTGCAAGGTAAGGGGAAGAAAAGGGATCAAAACAGGAGAGAAGAGGATAAGGGACTATGGTGATGGTTCATGAGTGAACTGGTGGTAGGAATTTTACAGGGACTACATAATGATGTAAAAGATATAAATTAAAAAATATATTGTAGGGTCAGAAAAGTATCAGGCTTTTCCACCCTCCTGCCATTGGTGTGATGATGGACACCTGTGGTTCTGCACTTATGCCTAGGTGGGCATGTACAAGTGGGTGCACCTGGCTTTGGACATGGGCATATAAGGGCGGCAGCACAAGGACACCAGCGGAACGAGAGCAGCAAAGCAGTTGAGAGAGTGAGATGCACCAGGGGCTAGGGGGCTTGCCAGCCTCCTGGCCCCCCAGCACCCCTGCCTGCCATGTACCTGGTTGCCTCTGAGATAATGATGCAATAAAAACCAAAAAAGCCACTAAGGCCTCCAGAACTCCTCCTTTACCCTATCCGCTCATATAATCGAGAACTTGCTCCGTGTGCCCCTGTTGGCACCACATATATATAAAATAATAACTGAAAGATCTTCTCATTGAGAACTGAATGAGGTTGCATATATAAAAGTGAAATTGTAGTCACAGTGATTTGAAATTTTCAGATGACTAAAGAGTGATAGGAGGAAATAACTCTCCAGGATTTGAAACTAAACCTTTAGTCTCTGAACTTAATTCATTTTATTTTTATTAAAGATTTACTTTTATTTATTTATGCATACAAGAATTGGGGAGGTCAGAGGGGGATGAGAGGTTTCACTAGAGACAGATTGGGAAGCAGAACAGGTGGGTCTACCGAAATCCACTGCTGAGGAGAGCAGCAGGCAAGGCAAGAGATGTCTGTTGCATCATGTGGGTCAGCTCCCTGGGCCGGGATCGAACTCATTCTACAGTAGTTGGTGATAACTTGATAGCACTGAGACTTTGACCCTGTGCCACGAGGGAGGCCCTCAGTTCATTTTATAACAGCTGCTACTCATAAAAAAACATTTAAGAACCCGTTTGCATAGGCTAGAATTAGTCTCAGATGTGGGGGCACGAGTGGGGGTGCAGAGGGAAAGAGCCTCAGGGGCCAGGGTGAGAGGCATGAGAGTGGAAAACTGGCTCAGTTAACATGTCAGTCGTTTTGTTTCTAGTGATACTTCTCCCAGTTTACACTAAAGTCAACTGTTGGCTTTTCCTTTATCACCCACAGTTGTGTTTTCAGCACCTGCCATTTTTCCTTTAAAATATCCCATTAGCCACACTTTTCTCCCCATTTCTACCCTGCCACTTCCATGTGGCTTTTATTATTCTCTTCCCAGGTGCAGCAAACTGCCTTGGGCCGGTATCTTCTTCCTCTGCCTCCTAGCCCCCAGCACATCTTCACTCTCTGGGCATTCTAGCCTCTGCTGTCTGTTTCTAGCTCCTTCTTCTGCCTTTCTCTCTCCCTCTCTTCTGCTTATGCTCTCATCCTGGTGTCCTCATGATGCTACCTTTATACAACCCATGTGTATACAACTCAGATACAGCCACTTGCACATTCCTATTTAGGCATGCGTGCAGGACTGCAGGTGTGTGTCATCGACATCAATGACATCACTGACATGGTGGGAGGACGGAAAAGCCTGAAAACTTTTCCACTTACCCTAAACCCATGAAGCCAATATCTTCTGTAAGACCCATTCCACTTAAGCTACCAAAGCCACCACTGGCATTACCTTGATCTGTGATTGGTCCCCTCCTCTCTGCCTCAGCTCATGCTATCCCTTTCTACATAAAAATCTCCAGTGTCTCCTATTTTTCTAATCCTACTAATTCTATATGACTCAGATCAAATTTCACATCTTTCATGAGGCTTCCCATCATTCTAAAACTTTCTAATCTGTGTTTTAGTCCATTTATTCGTTAATTCCTTTGTATTCTTTCACCCCTATTAGTTTTATTTCTGTAGCTATATCACAAACTTTTTTTTGTATAGAAAAACTGGGCACAGACCAGAGGTATAGGAGATAAGAAGACTCACCAGAGACAGAGTGGGGAGCAGAATAGGTAGATCTACTGAAATCCACTGCTAAAGGGAGCAGTGGGTAAGACAGGAAAGGTCTGCTGTGCCATGTGGGTCAGCTCACTGGCCAGGGATCCAACTCAAGCCAACTGAGATTTAACCTCTAGGCCACCAGGAAGTACCTCACAAACTTCTTAAAAGCAGTATCTATTTTTTTTTCTTCTATGCATTTCCAAATCAGATAATTTATAACTAAACTCACATCTAGCCAGTGGTTCCTAAACAATTTTTCATGATCTGATATTACAGTCAAAAACATTCTCAGATAAATTCTGTACTGCTCCTCTCAAGCATTTGAAATCCCCTCACCCAAGAAGCTCACAGTCCTTCCTCAGTGTGAGAATCTTCAGCTTCTTCCTGCAATTCTCACTGCTGATTGGCCCCATTGTTTGGACTGTCTCAGCTCTCACGTATTACAAATTTTAAAAAAGTTAATTTTTTTCAATTGTTGGTGATGGTGGCAGTTAATTTAAGTAGCATTTTTGAAAAATTTCAAAGTCGATTGTTCAATAGTTTTTCTCATATACCCACCTTCACCAGTATCTTAGATATACACCTATACACTTTATGTATATCTTCACATGTATATATTACGCCATATGTAGCATACATAATTACATATGCACATATAATTAATTTTGTGTAACTAGAAATATAAACTCAGGCCTAATTTGTCCAAACCCAAAACACACTGCAAAGATCCTCAGGATCTCACTAGCTCCTGGGAGGTAGCCTTTAAACCCTGGTGTAGGGTAAGTGAATAAATCAAATTTTTTATGCCACTGGCCTCTATGGCTATCACCTGCGACCTTGATCATGTTAACTCAGAAAGCACTTAGGAGTGTGGGCACGGGGTACACGTGCCTAATTGTGGACACCTGGAGGCTAGCTGGGGGCCTGCATGAGTGTACACCTGAGCCTTGAGCCCAGCAATATAAGGGTGGTGTCACTTAGAATGAGGATGGCTCTGAGAGGGTGACTACAAAAGAGGTGAGACAATGAAAGAATGCCAGAGAAAGAGTAAAGATTCATGAGAGACTGGGAAGCTCTGTTGCCTAATTGCTCAGTCTCCTCTGCCTGGCCCATGCCTGCCTCCTTGCATGCCAGCCTCCCTGCCTGGTATGCCTATGTGCCTGGCTCTCTGAGAGAACATTAAAGCCTGAAAAATGCACTGATGACTCCAGCACTCTCCATTGTCTGCCTGAATCAATAGTGAACCTGCCTGTACTTGCGGGCACTAGACCTGGGAATATCAAAGTGGCTCTGTAAACATGGGACTTGGGTCATATCAGATATTTTTTGCTAGCAATGTGGTTTGTGCTGAGTGCTTATTGTTTGCCTGGGGCTCTCAGCCATGCTGAATCAGTTTGACTTCTGGAAGAGACTGGAGGATTCCATGTTTATAAGACAGACCCCCAATACTAACCCAAGCACCAGGGATCAAGTGTGTTTTCCCGGTTGGTCATGTGTTATCACACAGCCCTGATGGGAACTATACACACTGCCTGCTGTCTAAGAAACTCACTGGGAAAGGTAACTGAAAGCTTGAATCTTAGCTTTCTTAGACTCACGATATGCTGTTTTTTTCATTGATGATCTTAACCTATATCTTTTTGCTGTAATAAACCCAGAACCATGGGGTTAATAGCATTTCTGAGTCCATGAGTTCTTCTGATGAATCATCAAATCCAAAAGTGGCCTTGAAAAACCCTGGTAGGGCATACTTGTGTATGAAATATACACATTTCACTGCATGTGAAATTCAAATGACTGATAAACATTAATCTCAGTTCATTCTCCTCCAGCTCTGTAAGGTAAATGGAAGAGTGATCAGGCTTTTCTACCCTCCCACCATTGTTATCGGTGATGGACACCTGCGGTCCTGCACGCATGCCTAGTGGCGGGCACTCCCCAAGTAGGGTGTAGCATGCACAAATGGGTGCACCTAGATTGAGACACGGGGTGTATAAGGGTGGCATCACAAAGATGCCAACAAAAGAGAAAAAGAGAAGAAGCAGTAGTAGCAGAGGCACAAGAGACTAGAGAGCCCAGAGAGTGAAGATGCGCCTGGGGCCAGCTAGGAGGCCTGCCAGCCTCTTGGCTGCCCGGCACCCCTGCCTGCCATGAACCTGGTCGCTTCTGATATAATGATGCAATAAAAGCCTGAAAAAGCCATGGAGGGCTCCCCGACTCCTCCTTGACCCATCTGTCGGAATCACTGAGGACTTGTTCCATGTCTTGCTGGCACCACAACCTCCCTCTTTACAGTCCCTTAATTCTACCTTATTTCATCTACCTCATGTCCTGCTTCCTTGTTTTCATTTGGAAATGAGGAAACGTAGGCTAAGAGCTATTGTAGTGCCAGCAAGGCACGGAGCAGTTTCACCATGATCCGAGCAGATGGGTCAAGGAGGAGTCCTGGAGCCCTCGGTGACTTTTTCAGGCTTTTATTGGTCTTTATATCAGAGGCGACCAGAAACGTGGCAGGCAGAGGTGCCAGGAGGCCAAGAGACTGGCAGGCCTCCTAGCGCCCAGCACACCTTCACTGTCTGGGCTACTGCTGTTCTGTGCTCTCTTTTCTTCTCTCTCTTCTGCTAGTATCCTCATGACATCATCCTTATACGCCCCATTTCTCAGCTCAGGTGCACCCTCTTGTATGTGCCCACTTGAGGCGCCCACCATCAGGCACGTGTGCAGGACCACAGGTGTCCACCATCGACAACAATGCCGGGAGGGCAGAAAAGCCTGATCACTCTTCACTGACCCTATAGATGTTATCAATATAATATTTTATATTATGTAATATGATTTTTGTATTTATAATAATTTTAAATATAGTCAACATTTTTATAACCATACTAAGAGCTAATCATTTATATTCTAAATATATTTCTTTAATTGTTCACTCTTCACAGAAGTCCTAGAAGGTAGGAACCAAATTCCCACTTAGAGATGAAGACTCTCTGAAGCCTTGACCTACTAGAGGTCTCCAGAAAGTACAGTGTAGAATCAGGATTTGAGTTTTGATGTTCTTGTTATAGGGCAGGGAGAGGGACACCCCAGAACCCCCAAACCTGCCCTCTCTAAATGGGTTCTGCCATCCACCACATCAAGACAAATATATAAGGCCTTCAATGGAAAGGAACTTTAATACAACTAGGGAACAATTCAGAAAGGTCAAAGGATATAGTTACTAGGTCAGTCATCCAAAGTTACCCATCTCCTTGAGGGTAAAAGTCCACCCAGATAGGATTGGCCCAAAGCAAGGCCCCAAAGCCTACAACAAGTTTAAAGGGCCTTTCAGTGGAGACCCATAGAAAAGGTCAGAAAGAGTCAGACAAATCTGGGAAGAAAAGAGCAAAATCAAAATCAAAATAAAAGCTGCCATTATTAAGTTCCCCATGGGTCTCTCACCCACATCTGTTCCAACCAGTCCAAGACCAAAAAGCAAGCGCAGTTTCTTCACATGTTCCTCTGCTCCACGTGCCTCCTCCAGGTCTTCTTGCTGCTCTCCATCCTGCGCCCTTCTTCCTCCCTTCCTTCTGTCCTCCTGTCTCCTCTCTCTAGCATCGTCTTATCCCTTCTCAGCATCACCCTACTTAGGGCAGGACTGGGATTCTGGAACTTCCCCTTTTCCTGGGGACCACCCTGTTACAATCTGGCTCAATACCCAAGTTACTAACCACTGTTGTTCTGCAACTGTCCCAGGCCAGTTAGGTTCACCATCATTTCTAGCAATTTGAAAGAGAATATTGAAGCCCTTGGCATCATTTCACAAGTTTTAATGGTAAGCAGGGGAAACAAGCCAGGAGGGAGACGGCAACTTGAGCCCCCTTCCCAGGGTGACACTACCCTTTTAGCCACTCCCTCCTAGGCACAGGTGTGTACACTTGGACATGCACACACATCCATGCTTAGGTGTCCATAGTCAGGTATGGGTGTGCCACACCCATGAGCCTTCAAATATTAACAAGATCAAGGCCTCAGGTGATAGCCACAGACCCAATAACGTGAAAAGCCTGACCGATTTTACTTAACCTACAACTGTGTTATACTGTCTCTTTGAACAAGTGAATTTCTCAATGAAACTAATACCTCTACTCACTTTCTTGGGACTCAGCATACTGTCCACAGTAAGGCAGTCATTCATAATTAATAACTCAGGCCAAGGAGTGTTAGCTTGACCATACAGGCAGCGCCATTTTTCATGTGTGCTATGGGGATGCTTCCTCTTGGACAGTTGAGTGTGGTGGTCTTACAGTGTCTAATTAGAGGACATTTAGACAACTAGCAAGCCTAATTCAGAGCAAAAAGAGGCTTACAATGAGACTATTCTTCTGTAATCAGACTCCATTTAAAATACAAATGGTTTGGGCCTTCCTGGTGGCAAAGCCAAAGCCGGTTGAGCTGTGAAGCATCTGCTGCACAGCAGTGCGAGTTCGATCCCTGGTCCGGGAGGAGACCCACATGGTGCCACAGACCTCTCCTGCCTCGCCTGCTGCTCCCCTCAGCAGTATATTTCAGTGAATCTTCCTGTTCTGCTCCCCACTCTGTTTCTGGTGAATCCTCTCACCTCCCACGACTCTGGACTGTACCCCAGCTCTTGTGTGCATAAATAAATAAATCTCTAAAAAAATAATAAATTAATAAAATAAAATACAAATAGTTTGATATTTATCCTGTCATTTAAGAAACTCAGTAGATGCAAAGATCGATCAGATAATGTCTCCGGCTAACATTAAGGACCTATAATCACCATGCTATCATTTGTTACTTTTGATAATGAAACACAGTCATACTGTTTGCTGATTTTCAACAAATAGTTACGAACACAGTGGAGTTGGAATTCCAGCTGTTGCTAAAGGTCTTATGGCCTTGACATGTTTCATATCATCTCAGTACACTAAATTCCCTCCTATATAAGATGTAAGTAATAATAATAGTACTTTCCTCTCAGGGATGTTAGCAAACTCAATGGGTTAGCACTGGAAATTTTAGCACAAGTTCTGGCATGTGGAAATACTAAAACAAGTGTCTACTAAATAAGTTTTGTGGTACTTAGAAATAACATCAAATGTCTTTTTTTAACTCTAATTTATTGTTCTAAGCATGCCTAAAACAGTCAGAAGACTTTCATTAATTTATATAGTTTGGATTCATTGGGGAATAGCACAGAAGAAAATAAAATTTTTTCATTTATATCCTTGCTTTTCCTCCCTGTCAGCACAATGAAAATTTACTCAGGAGTTAGAGTTTTGGCTCTGGGGAAACTGAAAAATACACAGGCATTACTTCGCAGAATCAATGACATACAAACATTTTATGAATCTTTCCATAATAGTTGGACCAGCTTATATTCCCACCAGCAGTACAGTAAAGTTCCTTTTTCTGCACATCCTCGCCAGCATTTATTGTTACTACTTTTTTTATATGTGCCATTCTCACTGGTGTGAGGTAGTATCTCATAGTAGTTTTGATTTGCATTTCTCTGATCACAAGAGATGTTGAGCATTTTTTCATGTGCCTGTTGGCCATTTGCATTTCCTCTTTGGAGAAATGTCTTCTGCCCATTTTTTGACTGGATTGTTTACTTTGGTTTTGTTTAGTCTGGTCAGCTCTTTGTGATTTAAGATAAATATACCAATAATTATCTTAACATGAAATAATTAAAGACCTCTATTAAAACCCCAAAATTATTAGAATGAGTTAAATAACAAGATATAAAAGTTCAGAAATTTTTAAGCAGATAAAAGTTATACTAGGGCCTCCCTGGTGGCGAATTGGGTTGAGTCCTACCCTGTGAAACATCTGTGGCATAGCAGCACCGAGTTCTATCCCTGGCCATGGAGGGGACCCACATGGTGCAGCAGACCTCTCTGCTCCTCTCAGCAGTGTACTTCAGCTGATCTGCCTGTTCTGCTCCCCACTCTCTCTCTCTGGTGAATCCACTCTCTCTCTCTCTCTCTCTCTCTCTCTCTCTCTCTCTCTCTCACACACACACACACACACACACACACACATCTCTGGCCCATACCCCAGTTCTTGTATGCATAAATAAATAAATCTTTAAAAAATAAAAGTTATACTATGCAAGTGTTAACTATAAGAAAACAAATATATAGCCACAATATTAGAAGTAAAGAGACATTTTATTTCACTATGGCAGAAAGTATTCAAATTTGTGCATAGTAATCTATCCTCAAGGAATGTAAAGCAAAATTTGATTAAAAACTAAAAAGAGAGAGCTAAATATATAATCAGAATGGACGAATTTTAGCCCACACATCTCAGCAATCGACAGAACAGAACTAACACACACACACACACACATCACACAGTGAGGACACACAATTTGAATGACACAATTATCAAAATTGACCTAAGTAACATGTGTAGAATGCTGTACTGCCAACTTTGAATACACATTATTTTTAAGTTTACATAGAACATTTACAAAAACTGACAAGTTCAGTAGGAAAATAACAAATTTTAAAATTTTGTATCCATATAGAAAATTTTGTTACAGTAAGATTAAATTAGAAATCAATATGAAATTATCATTACAAAAATCTCAAATACTTGAAACTTAAGAATATACTTCTAAATAACCCATTGGTTAAAGAAGATAGCTTGAAATTTTTTTGAGTTGAATTATTATGGAATTGTTTCCAATTTTGTGGAGTGCATGTAGAGCTATGTTCAAATAATGCTTTATGTCTTTAAATGTTTACATCAAAAAAGAATGAAGACTGAAAACAGATTGTGTAAGGAAGTTAGGGGAAAATAATAAATTTAATTCAAAAAAGTGGAAGAAAGGAAATAGTAAACAGCAGAAATCAAAAAACATGAAGCAAAACTATGATAGAAATAAAAAAATGAAAAAGCTTATTCCTTTTAAAAAAACTAATAAAATTTATAATCTCTGAAAGATTGGAAACAAAGAGCTAGAAGAGGAATAAACCAAGAAAATAACCCTACTCACAAATATGTCATAAGAGATTAGGAATTTTATCAAATAATGTAAATAACCTCTGCAATGAAAATTACAAGACACTGTTAAAAGAAATAGAAGTTACAAAGAAATTAAAAGAATTCTGCTATGGATTTGGAAGAATGACCATAATCAAAATGACTGTCTTACCTAAAGTAATATGTAGCTGTAATGCAATCCTTATCATAGTTTTACTGGCATTCTTCAAAGAAACACACACTAAAATTCATATAGAACCAGAAAAACATATGGAATCCAAATAGCCAAAGAAATACTAACAAAAAAGAAATGAATGATGGTATCCTCTCAGACAGCAAACTATACTGCAAAGCTATAATAATTGAATGATGTGGTTCTGGAACAAAAACAGATATGCAGACCATTGGAAGAGAATTAAGAGCCCAGAAATAAACCCACACCTATATGGACAGTTAATCTATTGCAAAAGAGCCAAGAATATACACTACAGAAATAAAACCTCTTCAATAAGTGGTGTTCCAGAAACTGGACTGCAACATGCAAAAAAATGAAGCTAGACCACAATCTCACACCCTACACAAAAATTAACTCAAAATGAAAATAAAATACATAGAAGACAATATAGTAAAAAATTCCACAAAATACATAAAAGAAAATATAAGTAAAAAATTCCACAACATAGACTATAAAGATGTCTTTGTGATTCATCTCCAACAGCAAGAAAAACAAAAGAGATTATAAGCAATTGGAACATCAAACTGGAAGGCTTCTGCAGTGAAAGAGACACTCTACTCAATGGGAAAAAGTATTTGCATACCATACATCTAACGAGGAGCTAATATCAAAGATGCACAAAAAATTCATACAACTCAACGAAACAAAAACAACCCAATCACAAAATGGACAGAGGTGCTAAATATGCACTTTTCCTAAGAAAAAAAATGTATGGCCAACAGGCACATAAAAACATGCTCATTATCACTTATCATCAGGGAAATGCAAATTCAAACCACAATGAGATACCACTTCCATAGCTCTTTTGCCTGCCTGTGACTATGCAGAGTCCTCTCTTTTTCTCATTCCCTAATAAATCTGTTCTTTTAAAAAAAAATTTAAAAAGGAAAGAGAGAGATACCACCTTATACCCATGAGAATGACCCATATAAAAAAGACTGGAAACAGTAAGTGTTGATGAGGTTGTGGAGAAAAGAAAACCCTCTTACACTATTAGTGGGAGTGGAGACTGGTCCAGCCCTTATAGAAAAGGATTGTGGTTTCTTAAAATACTAAAAATAAATCTATCATATGATCTAGTGACTTGGGGGAAGATGTGGAGTCAAAACAGAGAGAGAAAGAGATGTTAAACTTTGTCAAATGCCTTTTCTGCATCAAGTGATGGAGGCATCACACTCCCAGATTTCAAACTATACTACAGAGCAATAGTAATTAAAACAGCTTGGTACTGGAACAAAGACAGGCACAGACCAATGGAACCGTATAGAAAGCCCAGAAGTAAAACCACACAACTATGGACACCTGATCTTTGACAAAGGAGCAAAGAATATGCAATGGAACAAGGACAGCTTATTCAATAAATGGTGCTGGCAAAACTGTCTGCCACATGCAAGAAACTAGAATGAAACTAGACCACTACCTTACACCATGTACAAAAGTCAGCTCAAAAAGGATAAAAGATCTGAAGGTAAGACCTGAAACCATAAAATATATAGAAAAAAACATAGGTAAAATGCTACAAGACATACATCTCAGTAACACCTTTAAAGATGCATCCCCAAAGCAATAAAAATGAGATAGAAAATAAAAAGATGGGACTACATCAAGTTAAAAAGCTTCTGGACAGCAAAAGAAACATTAAAAAAAACAAAGAGCCACCCACCTGACTGGGAAAAAAAAATCTTTGCGCCCCATACAACTGACAAGGGACTGATCACAAAGATATACAAAGAACTCACAAGACTCAGGCAAAACAAAGCAAACAACCCAATCAAAAAATAGGCAGAAGACCTTAAAAGACACTTCTCCAAAGAGAAGTACACATGCACATGGCCAACAGGCACATAAGAAAATGCTCAACATCCCTCATAATCAGGGAAATTAAAACCACAACGAGATATCACCTTACACCAACAAGAATGGCACATTATCAAAAAAACCAACAACAAATGTTGGCAAGGACGTGGAGAAAAAGGAACTCTACTACATTGCTGGTGGGAATGCAAGTTAACCCAATCACCATGGAAGGCCATATAGAGGTTCCTCAGTCTACTAAAAATAGAGCTACCATTGACCCAGCAATCCCACTCCTAGGGATCTACCCAGAGGACACAAAAACACCGATGCAAAAGAATACCTGTACCCCCATGTTTATTGCAGCACTATTTATAATCGGTAGGACCTGAAAACAAGCCTAATGCCCAAAAGTAGATGACTGGATCAAGAAGAGGTGGTACATATACACAGTGGAATACTATTTGGCAATCAAAAATGATAAACTGGAGCCATTTATAGAAACATGGATGGAGCTAGAAGGAATTATACTTAGTGAAATAAGTCAGAAGGCAAGAGTAAAATATTGGATGGCTTCACTTTTAGGAGGAATGTGAAAGAACAACAACTACAAAGAGAGAGAGAGAGAGAGCTCAAGGAAATGAAGACTCACAGCCAAAAACAAACAAACAAGCAAACAAACAAAAAACACAAGATGAACAAAAGGTCAAAGAGAAACCAAAGGGATCACTGCGGGGGAGGGTTGGGTAGAGACCGGGATGAGGGTAGAAAGAGCACAAGGGACTGAGGTGATGGTGCACGGGTGAAATGGTGGTGGGAATTCCCTGGGGACTACAAATGATGTCAAATATAAGCAAATAAATATTTTTTTTAAAAGAAAAGAAAAATTATATGCAAAAAAAAGATTATTCATATTTTCAGAGTTTAGGAGGCAAAGTTGACAAGCTGTTTATTACTTTCTCAAACCCAGCTAATCACCATGGCTTCATCCTCACACAAAACCGAGTGCTTGGGAGACTTTTCCTAGTAGCAGCTCACAATTGCCCTTTTCCACAGGAGAAATACAAACACAATTGTAATCATCACCAAAGGGCCAAAGCCTTTCCCTTGTAGTCACTTTGACCTGATTTAAACTAAATATGAATGGGGAACCTCCCTAGTGGTACAGGGGTTAAAGTCTTAGCACTATCAAGCTCTTGCCAGCCACTGAGGTCTGAGTTCAATCCCTGAGCATGGAGCTGACCCACATGGTGCAGCAGACAGCCACTATCTGTCCACTGCTCCTCTCAGCAGTGTATTTCAGTAGATCAGTGAATCCTCTTAACCTCCCCCGCCCTGCACCTCTAGCCTACACCCTAGTTCCTCTATGCAAAAGTAAATCTTTAAACTTAACATGAGTATTAGAAAAGTATGAAGTTTTGAAGTACCTGGAAGTTATTTAAGTTAACTTGCCCTTAGATAGGTACAAGGGCTTGAGGAGTAGTTTTTGTATTTGTCGTACACCTTTTTTATAAAAGTCAGAGCTATTTGTCTCTACTGCAAAGCACTAGTACCTATTAAAGTCCAAATGTGTCCTTAGCTTGAGAAGTAAACATTTTTGCAAACAACCATATATAAACCTATTTTACATGATTCTTATTATACATGGTAAAATATATGTTGAATTCACCCAAATAAATTATTTCAGCTGTTTATTTACTTAACACAATCTCACATGAACAGCGACTCATCTAATAAAGTATAGCTTAGTGATTATAAATCTAGTCCACCATAAATTGCAGAAAACCAAAACTCCAAAAGTTGAGATGTTGGTAAATTTCCAAATCTTTGAAAAGATTTATAAATCTTTCCAAAGATTTATAAGGATATTTTCTAACAAAAATTATATTCCTTGATCTTACCCCTAGTTCTTACATAATCTTCCAATGAAGTGAATAGAAATCATAAGGGAATGTACATTTTTTAAGCAAGAAGAACTTGTATGGAAAGGTTATTTTACCTAGAAAAATATGTCTTGGACTTTTACAAAATTTTTCACATTTTAAAAGACACGAAGTTATTAGATTGAAATAGACACTACAACTCCACTGAGCTTCAGTTATAGGTATCATTTCTTCACCAAACATGAGTACATTCTTTTAAAGAATTCTCTTTTCCTGCATGAAGTTCCTAGTTGTCCTTTGGGTTACTGTGATGTGTGGGTCTAGGAAAGGCAAATGTGTATGTTGGCATGTAGCTTGATCCTCAGTTTATTGATTTCAAGTCAGATGAGTCTTCCTAGAAGGAAGCATGTTTAAAAATGTTAGTCTGCATGCTCTTTTTTTATATACTGCTTTTTTCCTTAGATTTATTTTTACTTATGCATACAAGAACTGGGATGTAGGCCAGAGAAGCAGTGTATTAGAGGAGTCACCAGAGACAGAGTGAGGAGCAGAACAGACAGATTGACTGAAATCCACTGCTGAGGGGGCGAATCAGGAGAGGTCTGCTGTGCCATGTGGGTCACCTCCCTGACTGGGGATTGAACTCAGGCTGTAGTGGTAATAGCACTGAGACTCACCCCCAAGTCATCAGAGAGGCCCTTTGCATGTTCTTATAGAAAGGCAGAATAATAGATGCCACCACTGTGCCTTTAAGATCCGCTTGAGGTAAATTTGAGCATTTACAAGAAGTGTTTGAACTGTCTGTTTCCCATTAATCACAGAACAAAGCACAAGAGGCAAGAGGCGCTACTGCCCCCCACCTCCCCATCCACCTCAGTTCACCCCTGTCAATCTTAATTGCATCAGATTGTTCTCTTACTGACACGAATAGAAGTCCACCATGAAACCTTATCTTCCACAAATGATTTTCTGAAAATCTAGCAACCACAAGATGAGATGAATGAGGCAAGAAAAAAGTTGAATCAGAGTATCATTTTGCAAACCTTAGCCTTGCCTTACTTCCATCCCAGATTTCTTGCCTGTCTCTTAGGGCAGAAAAAAATGGGTTAACTCTGTTTTAGGGTTCTTTCATACCGTTTCAACTCCCACGTTCTTCTCTCTCCCTGTCTTCCCACTGAAAGCTCCAAAACCCCCTTCAAGGCAAAGCCCTGTTTCCTATTAAAATTGGCTTTCTCAGTTCTCAACCACCAACACTCTAGTTCTCCCAACATGGCAAACTTGAAGTTAGAACTGTAATAAAGTAATCCATCCTAATGGAGATGGATAGAAAAGTCTCACACACTCTTCCCTGCTCAAAAAATAAAGACACTTTAGCAATGATTTGAGAGAGTAAAAGATCTTTTCTGGTCAAGTATAAATGAAAATGTTTTGGAATTAGGGAAGACCTGAATATCTCCATCTCTCACTTTCTCCTCTTGGAATATAATATACTTTCTCTGTTTACTTCTAAGATAGACAAGCTGTCACAGAAAAAGCCAAGATCCAGAGTTTGAGATGCTCTCTGCAATTCACTAGGTATAGTTTGAATATCCATTAAGTCTTAGTCATATCAACTGTAAATGGAGTCTATAAAAATATCTAATTCATAGAGTTGTGTGTGGGTCAGATTGATTTATATGTAAACATTGAAAACATTATAAAAATGAAAAAATGTTTTTGTTTCTAGTCGTTTTGCAAATCCCACTAGGGCCATCATTATCTGTCTCTAATTTACTAGTTATGATGCATTTTTATGATAGTTTTAATTGGTAAGCAATCAGAATGTTCCCCATCATATTTTAAAATGTATTATTTTAGTTGTATTCAGTTGGTAATATATTCCTAATGAGTTACATGTGACACATTCTTTATAATAAATAACTAGGCAAGAATAAATAAAAGCAAGACTGTATTATGTGACTAAACTGTCATCACTGAAGCTGAGTTTAGCTTTCGTGAAGATTTCCAGACAGTCACAGAGCAGAAATTTATTGTCCATATGTCAGACAGACAGCAAAGTAACTAAAGCTTTGGTGATATAAATGCAACCTTTGGCATAATAACTGTGGGAAACATGGAAGAAGTGGAACAGATCGGCCAATTTCCAGAAATGTTAATACAAAGGAGGATGCCAACATTTCTAAAAGAATTGTAAGTGCAAAATCACAAGGAGAGACCAAACCTCTATACAGATGTCACAACCATGACCTGTGGTTAATCCTGACATGTAGCTGTTGTAAAAAGATGTCTGGTTTCAAATTGACCTGTACGGCAGCACTCACTGGCAAAATGTAATTGCTCATTTTATTTTAAAACCTCCAAGAATCCTTTTTCTCACTATTATCTACTTTTTTCAGAAATAAGAAAGTACAATAGATGGCTAGCTCAGGGCCACACAGTGCGAAGAAGCAGATGTCTTACAAACAGTTTTTTTTAAAGATTTTTTTAAATTTTTGTCTAGAAGAATTGTGGTGTAGGTCAGAGGTGCAGGAGTGAGAGGTTTCAACTAAGTCAGAGTGGGGAGCAGAGTAGGTGAATTGACTGAAATCCACAGCTAAGGGGAGCAGCAGGTGAGATAGGTGAGGTCTGCTATGCCCTATGTGGGTCAGCTCCCTGGGATTGAACTCAAGTCATAGTGGTGATTGCACTGAGACTTAACCCCTAGGCCACCTGGGAGCCCACAAACACTTTTTGATGTTGCTAAAAGAGATAAAGATAACTTGATGTCTGCCAAACAGCTCTCTTCTTTGGAAAATAGTTCACAGTAATTCAGCATCTATAATCCTGCTACATGTTGACTTCTATCTTGAAAAATACCTATTATCAGAAAAATGTTATTCTATTCATCTGTCAAAATAGATGAAATATATTTTTGGAATAGGATAGCTTTCACCGTTCCTTATTTCCATGATAAAATCACTTATCTTGAAAGGTCATGAACTCTTTTTATAAGAAAATAGCTCTTGAGGATTCATGCCATCATCTGTCCCATGATATCTTTCTGAAAACACTGTCAGTGGGATAACACACTGATGTCCACAGAGGATCATTTCAACTATTTTAAAAGGAAATTAAGTATAGGATGGATTTAATGAAAACTGTATGTGAATGAGTTTTTAAGGTCTTTTGATAAAAATGAGATCCTTGTTTAAATAATGTAAATTTTCATAACATCTTTTTTATAGTATTTGTTTTAAATTAAGATAATATTTGGATACCCCCATCAAGTACTACCACCATAGTGCACCCACCACCAAATCACTCATATTCCACTACTATAACCCATTGCACTTACTTCTCTCTTTGTTCTTACCCATGGTGCTTCAATTTTGTAGTTAGCTATCAACAGTTAGTTTTTAAGTTTGTCTTTATCTGACTCTAATTACTTTATATTCTACATATTAGGTGACAACATCCAGTATTTATCTTTCTTCTTCTGACTTACTGCACCAAGCATAATCCCTTCTACCTATGTTCATGTTGCTGCAAATGGCATGAGTTTATCTTTTTGATTGCTGAGTAATATTCCAATGTATATATATATGTATGTATGTATGTACTGCATCTTCTTTAATCACTCAACTGTTTTGGACACTTACTACTTAGCTGTAGTAAATAACACTGCAATAAACATGACAGTACAAGTTTCTTTTCAAACTAATATTTCTGAATTTTGGGGGTAGATCCCTAGCAGTGGAATTACTGGGTTGAATGACAGATCCATTTTTGATCCACCTCCATGCTGCTCTCCATAAGGACTGGACCAGCTTACATTTCCACCACCAGAGGAGGGTTCCTTTATCTGCACAATCTTGCCAGCAATTGTTTATGGATTTTTGATATTTTCTCACAGGTGTAAGATGGTATCTCATTGTGATCTTGATTTCCATTTCTCTAACACTAAGTTACTGTGAACATTTTTTCATATGCATGTTTGCAGTCTGTATGTCTTCTTTGGAGAAGTGTGTTTAGTTCTTCTGCCCATTTTTGGATTGGGCTTTTGTTTTTGTAGAGTCTTGCATATCTTTGATATCACTCCTTTGTCAGATATGATATGCAAATATGTTCTCCCATTCAATAAGTTGTATTTCTATTTTAGTTATGTTTTTTGGGTTTGTTTGTTTTTGCTATGCAAAAGCTTTTTAGTTTGATATGGTCCCAGCTGCTCAGATTGTCTTTTATTTTCCTGACTGTTGAGAATGAATTCCCCCAAGGTATCACTAAAGCTTATGTTGTGAAATGTTTTGCCTTTTTTTTTTTTAAATGTATTTTATGGTTTTAGGTTTTACATCCAAATCTTTTGCCAGTTTGAATTGATTTTTGTGTACAGTGTGAGAGAGCAGTCTAGTTTCATTCTTTTGCATGCAGCTATTTAGTTTTCCAAACACTTTTACTGAGGACAGATCCTTTCCCCAAGAATTTACCCAAGAGAGCATCTTTGATGATGAGGTAAGTTTTCTTTTCCCACATGCCCTTTCATGATAACTATTTTTCCACTTAGAAGGAAAGACATAAATCTCATCTGTTCTGAATCGTACTATGGTATGTAGCATCAGGAAATGTTCTAGCATGAATAATCATCTATTGATACATGAACTAATTAGGGAGGGGTCAGAGTATTATTTCCATCTCATTAAAAGATATATTATCAGTAAAAGTTTAGGTTTTTATTCATCAAAGTACATATTTAAATTTTGTTATCATTGTACATTCACACTAATTATAATTATAACTTAATTCAGAAACTTTTTTTAATAAATATTACATCATCCTTCATACTTGTACAAGATACGTTTTCTCCATGACATTCCCACCACCGATTCACCCATGCACCACCACCATAGTCCCTTGTGCTCTTCCCACCCCTGTCTGGATCCTTCTCCCTCCTTCTCCCCTACAGAATGTCTCTGATCTCTATTTGCCTGATGGTTTGGATTTTTCCTTTATTATAGTTATTTTTTTCCCTGACTCCTTATTTGCTTCCTCTGCATTCCTCCGATAAGTGAAACCTTGATAACTTTCTTTTTCTTTCTTTCTGGCTTATTTCACCGAACCCAACCCCTTCCAGGTCCATCCATGTTGCTGCAAATGGCATGAGTTTTTTCTTTTCAATTGCTGAGTGATAGTCCATTGTGTAAATATGCCATGTCTTGATCCAGTCATCTATTTTTGGGCATTAGGGTTGTTTCCATAGATTACCTATTGTATCTTGTGCTGCAATAAATATAGAGGTGCAGATACCCTTTTGTAATTCACAAACTTTTTATACTTAAAACTTTATGGTCATAAGACATAAAAAACTAAATTTCACTTAGATACGTATCTTTATGACAATAAGTGTGAGAAGGTGTTTGTCTTAGTTAGGGTCCATATACAAAGAACCTGAAGTAAAAGCTAAAACTTTAATGAGGAATTCAAACCCAGGTCATCAGGAGTGAAGAAAAAGGAGAGTGAAGCAGGAAAATAGGGTGACAGATACACAGGAGGGCCAGCTTTGTTGTACCCAATACCCAGAGACACAAAATTGAGAAGGGAAGTTATTTAATCCAGCAAAAGTATATGTGTACTGGCCAGATGTATGAGTCATTCCAGTGCCAAAAGACCATGCCCCGAGGCATTTTGGCCATTCACTTTAATTTTCTACTACTTAAACACTCAAAACTCTTTGCTTTGTCTCTCTTGATATGTTTACCATACTAAATACAAACCTAAAAAAGTGTTAGGAATGAAAATACAGATCTAGTTTTAGTTTTACTCTTGCAAATCCTGACTTTACATTTTTCTATTACAACAAAATTTCTCTATATATAAAAGAACAAATTCATAGCATTAGAGATGTTTGACCTAAAGATTTTGGAATAACGACTGTTACATTAATCCTAAACTCTCCATTCAACTGTCCAAATAGCTTGAATTATGATGGTATTTTCAACAGGAAGACAAATAATTACATTACCTTTAATCTGGGCATCTTATCCCAGAGTTTCCTGCCACCTTTGAGCAGGAATTTCTGTTTAGATCACCAGTCAGATAGATACCATATCATCTTTCTAATCAAGCTAACAACTCTTCAATCAACATTACAATGAAGTCAAAGAAACACAGGAATGTACATTTTATAGTCAGTAAAAGTTCAGGTCATGACACCATATAATACACTGTTCTTCGTAAATAAGTGCATTGTTTCCTCAACAAAATTAAAAAGTAAATGTAAAATCCACTCTGAATTTCACTTCAGATATGTATTTCAGGCTTAAGGCAATATAGTGGCAGTCTATAACTTAATTCCCAATCTATATTAGACTATCAGGCTTCCTAAATATGCCTGTGTTTTTTAAAGGATATCCCCACATCTTTCTTAACTTGCATTGATTGTGTGTGTGTGTGTGTGTGTGTGTAGAAGAACTGGGGTGTAGACCTGAGGTGCAGAGGTGGGGGTATGTGAGGACAATTCCCCAGAGACATAGTGGGAAGCAGAGTAGGCAGATCTACTCCAATCCATTGTTAAGGGGAGCAGCAGAAGAGACAGGAGAGGTCTCTTGCACCATATTTGTTTTGGATTAGCTCCCTTGCCAGGGAGTGAACTCAGGCTGTGGTGATAATGATAGTGTGATAGCACTGAGTTTTAACCCCTACAACACTATGGAGGCCCTGCATTGATCCGTTTATTCCTCAATGCTACATCTGGGAGATTTTACATAAAAATGAGATTACATGAGTCATATCTCTCTAGTGGTAGCTAGTTAGAATACGACTCTTAGTGCTGCATAGTTAGACCATGATAATAACTATAAGAAAGAACCTTCCCTCTTGAAACCTTACAGAAGTTAAACTGAGAAGTAGAGGCAGGAGTGGTATGCAGGTAAATAAAGTGGTGCTGGTGGACTGTTTCTTGTCGGTTTAAAAAACCATTTACAGAAATGTTGCAACTCCCAGACTCAAGAGATAGGCCAAAAATCTCTGTTTCCCTACCTCTGAAGCCTGAACTAATTCTTATCAAGGGAGTTGTGGCCTAATTTTTATTGAAAGGCTGTTTTAAAACCCAGGAAAGTGTTTTGGATTTTTTTCTTTCCTAGATGAAACACTTTACATTTTACTTAAATAAATATTGCTATTCTCCAAGTGAAACAAATATTCAGATCATTCTTAGCTTTGAAAAGAAATGTAATTATCAAGAACAAAAGTTCCCTCTGTTGAAAGCTAAACAGTTTTCTATTGAGCTTTTTTTAAGTGAAAACCTCTCAAAAATATCCAACTCTCAATAAAAAAAACTCAGGGGTGGACCCGTAGGTTCTGGGCACATCATTATTTTTCAGGATGATTGGTGAGTAACAAGTCTACTATATCAATTTACATCTTATAAGTGCCCAGATTAACATAATCTTATGCTAAATTCAAGTTAAATAGAATAGGGGAAAAAAATCCTATTTTTGGGCCTCCCTAGTGGTGTAAGGGTTAAGTCTCAGCGATGTTACCCCCATGGCCTGAGTTCAATCCCCAGCCAGGGAGCTGACCCACATAGGGTACAATAGACCTCTCCTGTCTGGCCTGCTGCTCCCCTCAGCAGTGGATTTCAGTCCACACGCCTGTTTTGCTCCCTACTCTGTCTCTGGGGAATCCTCTCACCCTCCACACCTCTGGCCTATACCCCAGTTCTACACAAAAATAAATTTTATGTATATATATATATATTCCTATTTATTAGATAGCGTCATGATGTAATACATGGAACATTGAATAGGGCAAGTTTTCTTAGTGAAAGTACCATTAAATGAAACCAGTCATTGATACTTTCCCTGGAAAAGCAAAATCAAGAACTGGAATAATTACTCTTGTCTTCTGTCTAGGTATCTGATAATAAATAAATCTCTTCTTCACATTACTGAGAGATAATCTAGTCACCATAAAATAAATTGCAAGGAAATTAGTATTTCACCTAGTAAAATAAGTTATTGTTATAGCAGAATCCCCAGAGTAGCAAACTTCTGCTTACCGCAAAAGAACTGTAAGTGGTAAGTGAAAAAATGTTTTAATAGTAATACAATCACAGTATTGCTATTAGAATTGATTTGTGTATACTACCTAAATCTGTGCTATAAATGTCCTTTTAAATAAATTTTTAATTTTTTAAAAGTTTTATTTTAAAAAATATATTAAATGGCATGAGATATGACAAGAGTCATGAAGTTAGGAAGATAATGAAGTCTGGGAAACACCAGTTTAGAAAATGAGCTTAGTATGCTAGTAGTGAGAGAGTGATGTTAAAATAGTTTGAATTTTCATGTAATTTTTTTTCTTTGAAGTCATGATGTCATGTTTTTTCATAGACTAATAATGTTAAACTATTGTAAATAAAAAAACTATTAATTCTTTAATGAAGCCTATGAAACTACTCATAAAGTACTTCAAAAATTAAATACTACGAAGACAGAAATGACTCCAATTACAATAATATAAAAACATAATGTACCGAGGAACAAATTTGACAAAGGAAGTACAAACTTTGTATTGAGAACTAGAAAAACAACATTGAAGCAAATTAAAGACATAAAAATATAAAAATATAGGTGCCTCCCTGGTGGCACAGTGGGTTAAGCAACACACTATGAAGTAAACTACAGCCACTGCAGCACAAGTTCGACCCCTGCCACCGGCCAAGGAGGGGACCCACATGGCACAGCAGACCTCTCCTGCTTCGCCTGCTGCTCCCCTAGCAGTGTGCTTCAGTCAGTCTGCCTGTTCTGCTCCCCACTCTATCTCTGGTGAATCCTCTCACCACCCTGGATTCTGGCCTGTACCACAGTTCTTGTATGTATAAATAAATAAATCATATATATATATATATATATAAAGATAACCTTTGCTCATGATTGGGAAAACTATTTTTAAGATTCAGTACTCCCCAAACTGATCTACAGATTCAAAGCAATTCTTGGGAAAATTTCAGCCAACTCTATTAAAGCTGATTCTATTTTTTTTTCTAGCTGATTCTAAAATGCAAATCAAATTACAAGAGATTCAATATAGCCAATATGATCTTTAAAAAGAATTAAGTTGGAGAATTCATACTTCTTAATCTTTGGGAGCCATTGTTCAGTCTCCATGAACTACATTGCATTATGACTTGGATAAATGTTGGTGTATGAGTATAATATACTGACTGCTATGCTATATGAAGTCATTCCTTAAAAATGAATCTTTCAAAATAAATGTACATAGTTAAGTAAATGCTCTCTTTTGAAGTGGAAAATCAACCTTACTGCTAAATAATTACACATAATATAGCATTACCTACCCCATCAATATGAGGAATCCCTGATAACTTCCAGGTATTTTAAAAAATTTAATCTATCTTGCTTTGGACAAACCCTTCTAATTTTACATATTCATTTTGGAAAGTAAATTTTAGAAAGGAAAAGTATTGCTATTTTTGTCAAACATTAACTTTTGTAATTTTGTAATAATATGTCATATATCATTCCAAACATTGATATATGTAGCTTGTAATAATATTATCAGTCACACATACACTTTTGTAACAAATAGTAAATGCCCTTTTTTTCCTTTATTTATATATATTTGACATCAATTGTGGTCCCCATGGAATTCCTACCACCATTTCAGCAGTGCATCATCACCTCAGTCCCTTGTGCTCTTTCTGCCCTCCCCCCCACCACAAAGTGTTTCTGATTTGTCCTTGTCTTTTGGTTGTGTTGTGATTTTTTTATTGTTATTATTTTTTTCCTTGGTCTCTTATTTGGTTCCCTTATATATATTCCTTCTAAAAGTGAAACCATCCAACATTTTTCTTTTGCCTTCTGACTTATTTCACTGAGTATAATCCCTTCTAGCTCCATCCATGTTTCTACAAATGACTCTAGTTTATCTTTTTTGATTGCTGAATAGTATTCCCTTGTGTATATGTACCACATCTTCTTGATCCAATCATCTATTTTTGGGCATTTAAGTTACTTCCAGGTCTTACCAATTATAAATAGTGCTGCAGTAAACATAGGGGTGCAGGTATTCTTTTGAATCAATGTTTTTGTGTCCTTTAGAGAGATACTTGAAAGTGGGATTTCTGGGTCATATTGTAGTTCCATTTTTAGTAGACTGAGGAAACTCCATATGACTTTTCATAGTGGTTGGATTGATTTGCATTCCCACGAGCAGTGTAGTAGAGTTCCTTTTTCTCCATATCCTTGCCAGCATTTGTAGTAAATGCCATTTATGTGTAAACTTTTGTGATCATTATTACTATTATTATAACCTATATTTCACATTTAAAATTAAATTTTGAAAAATCTTTCTATAAAAATATATATATTTACAATTAATGTTAGTGACTACCTAGAATTCCACTATTGGTTCTATCACAACTTATTTCATTAATTCTTCATTGCTAGAAATTTGTGTGGTTTAGATTTTCTTTAACAATTAATTATCATTATGATTCAACAATTCACCTCAGACATAAATGAACATCTGTACAATTTTTCCTTTTTAAAATCTTTCTGGAAAACAAATTGTTGATCAAAAATTGAACTTTTGACATATGTTGCCAATGACCATCTGTATTATTCTCCAAACATTGAAAACCATATCTGATTGGAATGTCAATTACAGAGTTTAACTTCCCAGTCCAGATCTAGATAATGCTCTTTAAATTATCATCTGCCCTTATTTTATTTTATTTTTGCATGCAAGAACTTGGGCATAAGCCAGAGGTGCAGGAGATGATAGGATTCACCAGAGGCGGAGTGGGGCCCTTGTTTTAAAACACAGTTTTTCTAGAGGTAAAGCAAGAAAGGAGTGGGCAGTAGAGGCCTCAAAGATTTGTTCTGTAAATCCTTACTTTTTCCTAATTCTTTTTGGTTCTAGAACTAGTCTTAAATTCTAATAAACAATGCTTGTAAGAATTGCTAGTTCACCTGATTTTTTTCTGTCAGTGATCCTGTTCCTTCCCATTTTCTTTTACATGTGGAAAACACATAAAAAGGTAGAGTATAAAATCACTGAAATCCTACTTCACTAAAAACCTTTATTTTAAATTCAGATAATTTTGAGCACCTCATGTCCTTTTATACTGGAAATAATATGCAAAATAGACAATTAGAAGTTATAGTTAATATCTTATTTTTACTATTTTCTCATTGTATTCTATGCTTTATTCCAAGTATATTGAATTTGAAAAGTTTACAAGATACATGATGGGTTATAACATGTAAAACTATTGTGATCTTTGTATTTAAAAATTGCAATTCTCTCTCTTTATGACTGACTTCACTTAGCATTACCATTTCTATTTCCATCCTTGTTGCCACAAATGGCAAGTTTATCATTTTTGATAGCAGAGTAGCATTCTAATCTCCTAATCAATCTGTCTTCTGTTCTGGGGCATTTAGACTGTTTCTACATATCGGCTTCTGTAAACAATGTTGGAGTGCAAGTTTCCTTTCAAACTAGTGTTTTTGTATTCTTTGGGTAGATATATAGGAGTAGAATTCTTGGGTCATATGACAGAAACATTTGTAATTTTTTTAAAAGATTTTATTTATTTATTTATTTATCTATCTTTCTATCTATCTATTTATTTATTTATTTATTGGGCCTCCCTGGTGGCACAGTGGGTTAAGCAACACACTATGAAGGAAACCACAGCCACTGCAGCGCGAGTTCAATCCCTGCTGCCGGCCAGGGAAGGGACCCACACGGCGCGGCAGACCTCTCCTGCTGTGCCCTGTTCCCCTCAGCAGTGTACTTCAGTTGATCTGCCTGTTCTGCTCCCTTCTCTCTGTGGTGAATCCTCTCACCCCCCCACCACACACCTCTGGCCTGCACCCCAGTGCTTGTATGCATAAATAAATAAATCTTTAAAAAAAAGTATTTATTTATTTATTTATACAAGAGCTGGGGTACAGGACAGAGATACAGGGTGGGGGGTTGCTGAAAGGATCACCAGAGACAGAGCGGGGAGCAGAACTGGCAAATCTACTGAAATACACTGCTGAGGGGAGCAGCGGGCAAGGCAGGAGAGGTCTGCTGCGCCATGTGGGTCCCCTCCCTGGCCGGGGATTGAACTCACACTGCAGTGGCTGTGTAAGCCCCACAGTGCGGCGTGGAACCCTTTGCGCCACCAGGGAGGCCCACCATTTGTAGTTTTTTGAGAAATTTCCATACTGTTTTTCATAAGGTTGGGCCAGTCTGCATTTCTACCAACAGTGTAGAAGGGTTCCTTTTGCTCTATATTCTCACTAGCACTTATTATTTCTGGGCCTTTTGATATGGACCATGCTCAGAGGTATGAGGAGTTATCTCACTGTGATTTTGATTTATACTTCTGTGACAATAAGGGATGATGAGCATTTTTTCATGTGTTTCATTCGTATTCCTATTTCCTTCTTTCGCCCATTTTTTAAATCGGATCTATGTCCACATCTTATCCATTTTGAATTGATTTTGTATATGGTATGAGATAGTTATCTAGTTGGATACTTTTGCAGGTGGCTGTCCAGTTTTCCCAACACCATTTATTGAAGAAGTTCTACTTGTTCCAGTAAACATCCTTTATTCCTTAGGTGTAGATTAACTGCGCATATATGTGTGGATTTATCTCTGAATTCTCTATTCTATTCCATTGGTTTGTGTGTCTGTTTTTTGCTCAAGTACCATGCTGTTTTAATTGTAATTGCTTTGTAGTATAGTTTGAACACAAATTTTTCTTCTCTTTTCTTGGTCCATTTTTCCCTTACTGTCTTTTATAATGCTGGTAGACCATTCAATTTGTACCATGGGTAGACCTTGCCAAAAAAAACAGGAGAAATTGTTCCTGACCATATCTCCCCTACCAACATTAAACTGCTCATTTTGGAATTTTACTTGACATAAACAAATTGCTTTCTAACTAAAACATTGTTATTTGAGGTTTCTGTTACTAGCCATTGCCCATTACCGTAATAAATACACAACAGTGGACTAACTTCCTTGGATATTAGTGTCAAATACTAAAATCCCCTATGTGTGTATAAAAATTTTATAGTCACTTTGTATAATATTTGCAAGATTTTTAATGATAATTAATTAATGTATCTACTATCAAACAATGCATACCTGAATTTACTAATACCAGCTACAGAAAAAAAATAGCAAACATATTTGTAGACTGTGTAACAACTTACTTAGATCTGGACTGGGAAGTTAAACTCTGTACATGACATTCCAATCAGATATGAGCTTTTAATATTAATTTGTTTTCAATTGACCAATAATTTAGCTCTGATATAACTTTGAATATGAAAATGAGATACATATGAATAAATAAAAGAGCCAAAAATAAATCATGAAAAATAAATATTATGGCTAGTTTAACCATTCATTTATTCAGTAATCATTTATTAAAATGTTTGTATTATTTCCCCTATTGACTTATTCATACCTATATAAATAATACAAGCCTCTGCCAGAGCACTGAATTTTTATATTTAAGAAGAAACAATTGCCTCATTATTTTACTGCCAATACTATTTAGCTTCTCCTTTATGACCTCTAATTAAAAATACATCAGCTTCAGCATGTTCTGCTGATAGACTGAGATAAAAGTATAGTACAGTGAGACTATCTAAACCACTCATATTCAACTTCCCATCCACAGACCTCTTTATTTAAAATGAGACTGATATTTTCATTTCTAGCTCACAGCGAATTCCCATTTTCACTCAGTGGTGAGAGGGCATTTGGTCTTTCAGGACTTTGTCCACATCCCTAAAAATAAATGTCTACCTCCTCATTTGATAAAATGATGACACATACATTTGTCATTTCTTTCTAAATTAAATCATCTAAAATTTTTTTTAAAAAAAAGAGTTGACCACAAAATAGATAAAAGAATTAAATTTGAGTCCCAAAGCCATAAATATATAGAAGAAAACATAGGTAAAATGCTACAAGACATACATCTCAGTAACACCTTTAAAGATGCATCCCCAAAGCAATAAAAATGAGATAGAAAATAAAAAGATGGGACTACATCAAGTTAAAAAGCTTCTGGACAGCAAAAGAAACATTAAAAAAAACAAAGAGCCACCCACCTGACTGGGAAAAAAAAATCTTTGCGCCCCATACAACTGACAAGGGACTGATCACAAAGATATACAAAGAACTCACAAGACTCAGGCAAAACAAAGCAAACAACCCAATCAAAAAATAGGCAGAAGACCTTAAAAGACACTTCTCCAAAGAGAAGTACACATGCACATGGCCAACAGGCACATAAGAAAATGCTCAACATCCCTCATAATCAGGGAAATTAAAACCACAACGAGATATCACCTTACACCAACAAGAATGGCACATTATCAAAAAAACCAACAACAAATGTTGGCAAGGACGTGGAGAAAAAGGAACTCTACTACATTGCTGGTGGGAATGCAAGTTAACCCAATCACCATGGAAGGCCATATAGAGGTTCCTCAGTCTACTAAAAATAGAGCTACCATTGACCCAGCAATCCCACTCCTAGGGATCTACCCAGAGGACACAAAAACACCGATGCAAAAGAATACCTGTACCCCCATGTTTATTGCAGCACTATTTATAATCGGTAGGACCTGAAAACAAGCCTAATGCCCAAAAGTAGATGACTGGATCAAGAAGAGGTGGTACATATACACAGTGGAATACTATTTGGCAATCAAAAATGATAAACTGGAGCCATTTATAGAAACATGGATGGAGCTAGAAGGAATTATACTTAGTGAAATAAGTCAGAAGGCAAGAGTAAAATATTGGATGGCTTCACTTTTAGGAGGAATGTGAAAGAACAACAACTACAAAGAGAGAGAGAGAGAGAGCTCAAGGAAATGAAGACTCACAGCCAAAAACAAACAAACAAGCAAACAAACAAAAAACACAAGATGAACAAAAGGTCAAAGAGAAACCAAAGGGATCACTGCGGGGGAGGGTTGGGTAGAGACCGGGATGAGGGTAGAAAGAGCACAAGGGACTGAGGTGATGGTGCACGGGTGAAATGGTGGTGGGAATTCCCTGGGGACTACAAATGATGTCAAATACAATTAAATAAATATAAAAAAAAAAAGAGTTGACCAATTTCACGGACATTCTTGCTTTAAGAACTGTTGACTTGGTCTGTCAGTAGCTACATCTCCTCTCCCTGCTCTTCTTGCAGCTATGGACAATGCCTGACAGTGCCCCCTAGAAAGGAGGGAGAAACAGGGCTCAGGTGAAACTCCTGGGGCTCCCAGAGTTCCAGATCTACTGACACCAATGAAATCCTGGAGGAAACTGACAGGGATGGAGATGAGTATTTTTTAAATCAATTTATTATTATTTTCTTACATTGCTCTTCATTTTTTCAATATTTGATTTCTCTCTTCAGGAGTAGTCCCCCTAATTTTCCAACAACCACAGCATCCATGACCCATTACCACAGTCCCTGTGCTCTCCCCTCACCTACTGTGAACTCCCTCCCCCTCCCCTGTTGGATTCCTCAGATCTATGGTCAGCTTGCAAGTTTTTTATTTTCCTTGACCTTTTGTTCAGCTTCTCTATATTCTACCTATAGGCAGAACCATCCTATATTTATCCTTTTCCTTCTGACTTATTTTCACTAAGTATATTCCCTTCCAGCTCCATCCATGTTGCTGCAAATGGCATGAATTTATCCTTTTTTATTTCCAAGTAATATTCCAATGTTTATATTTACCACATCTTCTTGATCCATTCATCTGTTTTGGAGCAAAGAAGAAATACAAATGGCCAACATATATATGAAAAAATGTTCAACAGTCTTAGAATCAGAGAAATGTTAATCAAAACCACAATGAGATACCACTTCATATCAACAGAAATGACACATATTAAAAAATTGGCAACAACAAATGCTGGTGAGGATGTGGGAAAAAAGGAAACTTCTTATTCTGCTCATGGGAATGCAAACTGATCCAGCCACTATGGAAAGCTGTGGGGGAATCCTCAAAATACTAAAATGGAGCTACCATATGATCCAACAATTCCAATTCTAGGAATCTACTCTAAAGACACAAAGACACTGATTCAAAAGGAAACCTTCATTCCTATGCTTATTGCAGCACTATTTACAAAAGCCAAGATAAGGATATGAGGATTTAAAAGGAGCCCAGCTGAAGAAGGCAAGCTCAAGAGTCAGGGTATCTCAGATGTAAGAGCAGTTCAAAAGGGGGGAAAAAAAAACTGAACTAGGTATCAAAGAAAAGAAAGAGAAAAAGCAGAAAATGAATGAAGATGATGAAGATGATATCCAGAAGGTGCATAGCCTGTTTTTGTTCTTTTTCTAAGGAGCAACTGAACCATCATGAAATGCATCCTAGATCAGCTTTCCCTAAGGCAGCCATTTAAAGGGAGATCCACCCTATCACTGGCACTGCTGTGTCTCACAACATTGTTATTGCTATGTCTGCTATTAATTTTCCAAGATTTTGTCAGGGAGGTGATAGAAGAAACAGTGGGTGTATGTGAGAAATGAGGAGAAATGCCACCTTTACCATCCAAACGTTGGAGGTTAGAGTGGAAGGGGCAAATCCCCAACTCAACGCATTGAAAAAAAATCTTCTAAATGAAACGCAGTACTGAAGAAAGAAATACCCAGTACTGGCACCTGATCTCCACCTCAAGAGACTTCCCATGCAATGCTTCAGGTTCTCAGTCCTCCACAGTATTTGTAAAGATTTTAATGTCTTTCCCAGAACTGATATCCATCACACCCAGAAGGCATGCAGCTTGACTCATACTTGCCTTGACTAAATATTGGGGCCTCTTAGTGCATTTTGAGGTATTTAATTGTTTCTTGGCCAATTGTAAGAAGAAAAGTGCCTTAATCTTCTGGACAAGAGAGTTGCTTTCAGGAAGAAAACATTTCCAAGAGAGCTTTGATGCACTGACACCTTAAGTTTCTTCGATTAAGGTTTTTCCTTACATCTGCTTTTAAGTGGATGAAACAAGCCAAAACATTTGACTTGTGGTCCTCTACCACAGACATGGTGATAGCAGGAATTGTGGAATCATTTGTTCCTGTAATTATTTAAGATTCTCCTATGGATTTTGGTGAGTGATCATCAAATTGTTTTCTAACTTGCAAAAAGAAAAAAAAAAGTGCTGACTTGTCTTGTGCCTTCCAAAGGAACATGCTTAATCTATATTATTATGTTTTGTTTCAATTGTGAGACTATAGAATTTTTCACTTTAGGTTCTAAGCCTGATAGTCAACCACTAGAAGGAAGATCCAAAGAGACTGGGTTACTTGAGATTATAACAGCATTTTCAGTGCTTCTGTAGAAAAAAAGCAATCAGATATGCAGATAGACAGTAAGTATCTTAAACTTCCACATAAATACAGAGGGACTCATCTTTTATAGATTTTAAGCCACCCATTGATGCCAAAATACGCTTATTTGTCTTGACATAAGTTTATAGTCTTGATGTCAGATTATGAACCAGAATATTCATAAAAATTTCTCTCTTACCTAAATTTTGCCTTTGCCTGAAATACCACTTCACTATAACAAATAAAACCTAGTCTTTCATACTCTACCCCGCAAAGCTCTCCTTCCTCTATGAGGGGAAAGTAAGAACTTTCTCAGACAAACAAAGTCTACAGAAATTCACTTCTACAAAACCTCCACTCTAAAAAATTCTACTAGAAACCTCAGAACCAAAACCAACAGAGAAACGAATAGTAAATAAATGATTAAATAAATAAATAAGGTAAAGAATAGAACCACAAACAGGTAAACAAAATGGCAAAGATGAATGCCAGGGTATCAATTTTAACTGTAAACATGAATGGA
>JAGFMF010011911.1:1475698-1687978 GCA_019455555.1 Galemys pyrenaicus
GACTGAGGTGATGGTGCACTGGTGAGATGGTGATGGGGAACACATGGGGATTACAATTAATGGCAAGTATATGTAAATTTTAAAATATTTTAATAAAAATTTAAAAAAAATAAAAAAACCTAGTCTTTCTATTTTTATTGATTGATAGAAATGAGTTATTTTTTAAATCAATCCACGTGTAGCTAAATTCTAGCGTGAATTCTAATGAATATGTATGTAATTATTAGCAGGTAGATCTCAACTCATTCTACTATAGTAAGCATAGAAAAGTAGTGAAATTTGAACAAGTGATACATAAGAGATAATACTATAAGAAAGTCAATATAACAAAATTCCTAAAAGGAAGAAGAAAGAGTCAAAGAAATCTAAAGTAAAGGGGTAAAATTACAAATGGGCTTTTGGACAAGCTGTAAGTACTCCAGGCAATGAAAGATGATTGAAAACTTGAATTAAAAACAGATTCAACCAACAAGAAACATATTTTGTAAGGGAGGACAGATGTAATGGCTTGAGGGGAAGAAAGGAAGTGATGGAGCAGTAAACATGAAAGAAGGACTCGACGACTCAGTCACAAAAAGGTGAACAGAAGATGAGGATGGGAATTACAAAATGTATAGAGACAGACTTTGCAAGTCAAGCAAGAAATTTCGAATTAATTTCTGTGTTCAATAAGACATAATGAAACTTCTTGAGGTGGTTGAGACATTTGTAGGGAAACAAATAGGGAGAACATCTAGGAAATTAAAAATGGTACGTGAGAAAACCAAAGGAGACAAATATTTAAGCGATATTTCAGAGTTATCAATCAAGTAATACCTTTGGAATGCAATGTACTGTGTATAGCCTACTGGCCTTGGGTTTAAGTCTTGCTCCACCTTTTGCAATATCATTTATACATGTGCTTATTCTTTGAGTAAAAGGATCTTTATCTATAAAGTAGGGATAATGACATATTCAGTAGTCTACATTAGGATTAAATTGTGCTAATGTGCCATATTAACTATGCTTATTATTTTTGCAAAAATAGGAGCCAACATTTATTTTAGATTATTTTAAAGCAGAAGAGAAACTACTTAGAGAAGTTGAAACCACAGGGAGGCAGAGATCCAGTCAAGTAATCCAACTAAAGAATATGTGGTTCTAAAATACTTAGAGATACTGCCTCAGTTTCTGATTTCAGAAAACTTGGAATCTAGTTGAAGGATAATTATGTGTACTGCTGAAGAGACAACAACAAAAAATTATCCAGAGGAACCCAGAATCCATGTTAGATAAGATTTAGAGAAAGGGAGGTTGACACTGGAAATTTCTTAGAAGACATCCTGGGTGAGAAATTACTTGAGCTATGCGTCTTAAGATGATTGGAAATGACTTATCAAAACAAGGCATAAGAATAGAAGAAAACAACAAAATAACAAGGCTAACGATGTAAAACATAGGTCTTCAGATTACTTAGTCCATTTATGTTAGAGAAGGAACCCAAAATTAAAATTTAGTAAAAACTTTAAATGCTGTTTAACTTGAAACACTACGCTATAGTCTGTTAAGTATGAAATAGCATTATATCTTTACAAAATGACCATACCTTAGTGCAAAAATATTGCTGAAAGATGCTAACTGGCATCTCAGCCTCCAGTGAATCTTAGCTTCTTGCTGGTGGAAGGTCTTACCAAAGTGTTGATGACTGCTGGTAGTTCTGAAGATTGGGGTGGTTGTGGCAATTTGTTAAAATAAGACAACAGGAAGTTTGCCTCATTGATCAACTCTTCCTTTCACAAAAGATATGGCGTGTGACACTGTGTGATAATATTTTTATCCAGATTGATAAAATGGTGTCAATCCTAGATTATTACATAGCCTGCATGGTTCAATCTATATGGGATGTCCCAGCAGGAGCAAAGGGAAAAGAGGGTCAATATTTTAAGGCTGGAAGGTCTGAAAGTGGCAGGCATTCTTTTACTGTCATTTTACCAATAAGAAGCTAGTCACGTGGTCATCCCTAATGTACTGATCAGAGTCCTCCAAAGAAACAGAAATAGCATAGAAACAGCATAAATAGATAGAGATTTATTATGAGGGATTGGTTCACACAGTTATGGAGCTTGAGAAGTCTCAAGATGTGCCATCTGTAAGTTGGAGACCCAGAAAAGCCCAGTGGGGAAGTTCAAGACCAAGTCCCACGGAACCAAGGAAGTCAACAAACCCTGTCAACTTTTATATCCTAAAAGTTAACCCATCAACATGTTGGTTTATGAATTTCTTTATGTGTGTGTGTGTTTAAATATTTAAAATGTTGAATTGTGTCCACCCATAGTTGCACCACCATTGCTTTGTTGTTTTTTATTTTGTTTGTTTATTTAAGATTTTTATCTATTTATGCATACAAGAAATGGGGTACAGGCCAGAGGTGCAGGAGGTAAGAGGAGTCACCAGAGACAGAGTGGGGAGCAGAGCAGGCAGAGCCACTGAAATAAACTGCTGAGGGGAGCAGCGGGTGAGACAAGAGAGATCTGCTTCTCCATGTGGGCCATCTCCCTGGCCAGAGATCAAACTCATGCTGCAGTGGCTGCAGACATCCCCACAGTGCTGCTCTCCAACCCCTTGCGCCACCACGAAGGTCCCACCACCATTGCTTTTTCACAAACCAGAGTATGATACCCTCTCTAGCTCCCTGAGATTCAGTCAAAGGAGGAGGTAAAGTAAGGACGTCTCTTCCATGACTCAAAAAGTTGTATGTAGGCAAATCAACCCCTAAAGCAACTAGCTCAAACGCTGCTGGCAAAAGTGGCCCTCTACTGGAAGGGTGAGGAAAGCGTGTGGTTACAATGTGGTGCTGTGATGCTCCCTGAAATTAGGCAATATGAAAAGGTCATCCAACTTCTGATTTGCAAGCTTCCCTTCCAGCCTCTGGTATGAGAAATTACTAGAACTTCCAAACGGAGCTGGGTAAGTCAGGACTACTTGGTTGTTCTTTTTGAATGCACCAATCTAAGCAAAAATTATAATTAAAATTTTAAGAGAATACACCAACTGGTGTGTTTTCATGTCTTATGTGAAACAATTATGCTAAAAGACATCCAGTGAGAATCACATATGTGGAAAACGTGTTTGAGTACATTATGGGGCCTCCCTGGTGGCGCAGCGGGTCGAGCGCTGCACTGTGAAGCATCCCCGCCAGGGAGGGGACCTACATGATGCAGCAGACCTCTCCTGCCTCGCCTGCTGCTCCCCTCAGCAGTGTATTTCAGTCAATCTGCCTGTTCTGCTCCCCACTCTGTCTCTGGTGAATCCTCTCACATCCCGTGACTCTGGCCTATACCTCAGCTCTTGTGTGCATACATAAATAAATCTTAAAAAAAGAAAGAAAGAAAGAAAGAAAGAAAGAGTCCACTATGATGGGGAAGACTTCATTCTCAAAAAAAAAAAAAATTTTCTCTTCTTCCTGGTGTTGGTAATTCTGGATGTTAGCCATTTCTTCCCTCATGAGGTCAAAAGGTACCTAAGTATATGATTGAAAGTGAAAAAATAGGGGCCAGAAGTCAACTGTTGGCGGTTGTTCCATTTTCATTTGTGCGTGAATTTCTACTGTAAATATGGGACATGGTACATTAATGTGGGTCAAAAGGTTGCAGTAAACAAGCTTCAGCTGTTCAACTTTATCACTGTTATAAATAAAATTTTTAAGGTTTTCTGGACAATTTCAGAATTTGGATTTTTTTTAAAACAAGTAAATGTCTTCTTGACAACAACAAAAATCTTCAAAATGTTAAATCTTCAAATAGTTCAGAGAATTTGCTTTTCTTCTCCTTGGCCTCTTTATTATTTGTATCTTTATGGTGTTTTTCTCATTGTTATTTGTGCTTGTTTGTGTTCCATCTTCATTTTTCAGATGTTTTTTCTTGAAATCTGCTGTCTCAGGTTTCATTTCCTTAGTTACTCCTTGTGTCCTTTTCTTTCTTGTTTTCAAAATTTTTGTTCATAGCAGTGGCTGCTTTATCAAAAGAATAAGAGTATGTGTCACAAGTTTGAGCTTCTTTATGACCACCTTCAGAAGTCTGTTGGTAAATGTTGCTGCCCACATCCACGCATTCATCTCATTTTATTACTCTTTATTGAATGAGCTAAAATTTCCTACACCAGCTATTTTCAGGACATTCTCAGTTAGGAGGGAGAAGCCAATATAATCTCTCATGGTTTGTCAGAGTATCCCTCCTCTGTTTTCTTTTTAATATTTATTGCATAGAAGAACTGGGGTGGAGGCCAGAAGCGGAGGACAAGAGGACTCACCAGAGACAGAGTGAGGAACAGAACATGTGGATTTACTGAAATCCACTGCTGAGGGGAGCAGCAGGTCAGACAGGAGAGGTCTGCTGTGCCATGTGGGTCAGCTCCCTGGCCGGGGATCAAACTCAGGCCATGGTGGTGATAGCGCCACCAAGACTGACCGGCTAGGCCACCAGGGAGGCTGTCTTCTGTTTTCTACAAATGCAGCACATCATTGTTTGTTTTGTTTAGCCCCAAATCAGATTCAGCAGGACTTTTGTTACCTGCCTTACAGACTCAATTTCTCACTTCTTTGCAAACAAGAGACACAACCTTTTCTCTTTAGAGTCGGCCTGTCATTTCTGGAAAATATTTTGCTGATTTTGAGATTTGTTGTTTTGGAAACTCCTTGCCACATTTTTTCTACTTCTCTACCATGCAACCTTTTTTTTTCATCCTTAATCTACCCTTGATAAGTTGTTCTTACATCTACTGCGAGTTTGCTTAGTGTATTATTCGCAGTTTCTAAAAAACAATATTTATTTTTCCTTTTTTCTTTTGTGTGATATACAGGAGAGGGGGTGGGGAACAGAAGACTTACATACTGCAGTCAATTCAGAAGTTAAGCTTGCGTCTTTCACCATCATGTTTTGGACAGAGATAAGACATTATTTTATCTACTCTCTCAGATGACATTAAAGTCATTATAAATAGTAACCAAGAACTTAAAATGTTAAGTTCTCCAATTCGTCTTATTAAAAAACACATGTAAACTATCTTCCAATAATTCCTACTAAGAGAAATTCTATTCAGCTGTAATCACTAGAGCCATTCAACTGATTATCCAAATATTCTACTAGATTTGTCATCTGGAAAGTGAATAAGCATTTTAACACTCCAGAAATAGGCAGAGAAAATTGTAGGCTAGCCCACAGCTTTTCTTAGAGCATTAAGATGAGAATACCTAAGAGGGTACAATGAATACCTAAGGGGTATGAGTACATGGATAGATTTCATTGTGAAATTAGAGTCAGTCTTGAAGTCCAAGACTGGCTCCCAGTGGGTTTTCTGTTGGGAACATAACTAACCATCAGTACAAAGGTCACAGAAGTATCTCATGAAGGCAACCACTTATGGCTGCTTTGGCTATGGAACTGATCAAGTCAGTTGTCAAATGCAAACTGAGAGCAGAGAAAAGAAAACACACAAAAGGAAATTACATGGGCAGTCATACTTATATACATTATATTTTCTGATATTTTTCTGTCTTTAATGTAGCCTTAAATGCATAACAATTGAGGATAGTGAAATTTTTTCTCTATATTCATCGCATGGTCTCACTGGCTTGTTTTAATGTAGTTTCCCAAGCTTTTTCCCTCACATGTAAAAAATGCTATTGGTATTATATTAATGTAGATTTAGGGGCACAAGTGAAAAAAGATACCTTTCTTTATGTAAATATAAGAAAAGCACTAAAGACAATATTGAATATTGAATTTGAGTAAAGTTTAAAAATAATGTATTTTAAACATTTCAATGAGAATTTAAGCTTGCGTCTTTCACCATCGTGTTTTAATAATGGGTTTTGTGTGTGAAGTGGCTACATGCCCTTCCTGGTCAAAACTAATGAGTAAAAGAATAGAAGATACATTTTGTGACAGTGACTAGAAAATAGTAAATGTTCTATAAAATACAAAATTTGTGGAGGATTTTTAAATCTTGGATTTGCTATCATTCAAAGTTTACAATGGCTAAAATAACATTTGAAGAAACCAGCAACTCTTCCTATTCTTCATGAAGAAAATTCATGATAACTTTTATGAAAATAGAACTCAGCTTTCTGCTCCTTCTGGTTGGACAGAAAACTGCTTCTCCTTGTGTGGGGTCAGCACCCCAGGACACCCCCAGGACACCCCCGACACCCTGTGAAGGTTGAAATGAACGGATTTGGCTAGATTGGGCATCTGGCACTGGGGCTGCTTTCAGCTCTGGCAAAGGACATATTGTTATTATCAGTGACCCCTTCATGGACCGAAACTCGATCTATATGACTCCACCCAGGGCAAGTTTGATGCACGGTCAAAACTGAGAATGGGGCCTCCCTGGTGGCACAAGGGGTTGAGCGCCACACTGTGGGGCATCTGCAGCCACTGCAGTGCAAGTTTGATCCCCGGCCAAGGAGGGGACCCACATGGCGCAGCAGACCTCTCCTGCCTTGCCCACTGCTCCCCTCAGCAGTCGATCTGCCTGTTCTCCCCACTGTCTCTGGTGAATCCTCTCACCACCCCCATCTCCACACCTCTGGCTTGTACCCCAGCTCTTTTATGCATAAATAAACAAATCTTTTTTTAAAGAAAATGAGAACGGGAAGATTGGCATCAATGGCAAGTCCATCTCCATCTTCCAGGAGTGAGATCCACCAACATCAAATGGGGAAATTATGCTGGTTATAGAGTCCACTGGTGTCTTCTACCCTGGAGGGTGGAGTCAAAGGGGTCATCATCTCTGCCCCTTCTGCTGATGCTCCCATGTTTGAGATGGGTGTGAACCATGGGAGTATGACAACCCGCTCAAGTTGGGCAGCAATGCCTTCTGTATCATGACTGCTTGACCCCATCCCCCCCAGCCAAGGTCATCTGTGACAACTTTGGCATCATGGAGGGACTAATGACCACAGTTCAGGTCACCACTGCCATCCAGAAGACCATAGGCAGCCTCTCTGGGGAGCTGTGTTGATGGACGAGGGGCTACCTCAAAAAGCATTCCAATTCTACTGGCGCTGCCTGAGTTGTGGGCAGGGTCCTCCCTGAGCTGAAAAGGAAGCTGTCTGGTGCCGTGTTTCCACCTCAACCTGTCTGAACTGCTGCCTGGAGAAAGCACCAAATATGATGACATCGAAGTGTTGAAGTGGCATCACAGGGCCGCCTCAAGGGTGTCCTGAATCACAGGTTCTGTCCTGTGATTTTAACAGTGGCACCCAGTCCTCTACCTTCGATCCTGGGGCTGTCACTGCCCTCAGTGACTACTTTGTCAAGCTCATCTCCGGGGATGATGATGCATTTGGCTACAGAAACAGGGTGGTGGACCCCATGGTCCACATGGCCTCCAAGGAGTAGGAGCCCCCCACCCCTATGCCACCAGCCCCAAAGAGAGCACAGCGCCCTCAGCTACTGGGCAGTCCTTCCCCCACTCATCCACACTGAGAATCCCGGGATCTGTCAGTTCCATCCCAGACTTCTGGAGAAGGGGAGGATGTAGGGAGTCATGTACATGTACAAAGCACATTATTCCCAACTCCTCCCCCCTGAAATATGATTCTTATATTTAATAAATTTTTCTTTTATTAAGCATAACAAACTATGAGATTCTAGCTTGAAGGACATGCATTGCTAGAAACAATCATCCTGCACAGCATTTAGTTCAAACACTAAAAGACAAATCAATGTGAGAGGAAAATCACATTTGTGAAGAGATCTGGAGCTACCCTCCTCCAGTCCTTTACCAACCACTCGTGTGAGCGCCTGGCACATGAGCTCTTCCTGTAGATCTGTAGGTTCTTTGTCCATGGGGGCACACCCTGCACATCCAGATGTGGATATGAAACAGACATCTAGATGGTGGAGCAAATCCTTGGCCATGCTCAGCAGACACATAGAGGAAAAGCAGCTAGTACAGATGTCACTCGTTACACCATGGTGGCTGCAGGAGTCATCATCAGCCTTCTACAAGCTGCTCATAAAAACAATGATCACACTGGAGGTTCTGGCCACCTGGAAGGCTGGGGGGTGGGGGGCTCAACATTTTGCAGTTCCCCTCATTCTAGCATGTGACTGAGAAACTTTGAAATAATACACTTTCCCTCAGGCAACATGTTTTCAGCTGAACTAGAGTCTTTAATTCCTAAACACAATGGAATGAATAATTACAGCAGCTACTAATAGAAGCCACAAAGAAGGCTACTTTTGGTGATCTTCAGAAGAAAGTTGGGGTGGTTTTAGAGAATGCAAACAACTGGAGGCAGTTACAGACTGAGTTTCAAAATTAAGAGTAAAATTTGTCTAGATCTTGCCACATCACTAAATCCTAGTGGTATAATAACCAAGTGTTTTCATTTTGGGGCCTCAGTGTCCTACCTATATTAATGAACACATACATTAAAAAATATTCTGTACCAGTGATCCTCAAACATTTCAGCAAGTCCCCCTTTGTACTCTTAGGAGACACTGAGGAGTTCACACATCTTTTCTTTTTGTTTGGGTTATACCTGACAGTATATACTGAATTCAGGGCCTCCCTGTGGCCTAGGGATTGAGTGTCATAACTATCATGACTATGGCCTAAGTTCAACTCCCAGGTAGGGAGCTGACTCAGGTGGCACAGCAGACCTCTTCTGTCTCACCTGCTGCTCCCCTTAGTAGTGGATTTCAGTCAGTTTGCCTGTTCTTCTCTCCCCCTTGTCCCTGGTGAGTCCTCTCATCCCCACACCTCTGGCCTGCACCCCAATTATTTTATGCAAAAAATAAATAAGTATACTGAATTCATAGTAAAACAAGAGTATTTAGAAATATTTAGTATTGATTTATTTACAATAACAATAAATTTATGACATTTAAAAAATTAGGGAAAATTAAAATTTTCAAACAATAAAATTTAGTGAGCAGTGTCTTAGCTTTCCATTTTTGTTTCTTTAATATCAGGATTAAGGAGGACAGTTGCTTCCCAAGTTCTTCACTGCACTGAACCTGTTGCGGTATCATGCACAGTATGGTATTGAGAAAACTCAGGAGAGAATGGGGGAAAGCAATTTAGAATTAGTATGAAAACAGTTTTGACTTCACAGCCCCCCTGGGAAGGCCTTGAATAGAGCCAGGAATCTTGTGACCTCAAAGGACAGTCGTTAAGACTCCTACAGTGTAGGCCAGAGGTGCAGGGGGTGAGAAGATTCACCAGAGACAGCGTGGGGAGCAGAACACGCAGATCCGCTGAAATCCACTGCTGTAAAGAGCAGCAGACAAGACAGGAGAGGTCTGCTATGCCAAGTGGGTCAGCTCCTGGCTGGGGATCAAAGTCAGGCCACAGTCATGACGGTGCTGAGACTCAGCCCCTAGATCACCAGGTAGGCCCTGGGTCACTTACTATTTGAGAGTCAGGACAAGAGTCCTAGGTACCACGGGTTTATATCTGAAAAGTGAGATTTAAGTGTTGTTTCTAGAAGGGTCGCTTTGGTGCTCTTCTTCAAAAGAATTAAAAAGTGATTCAGCTAAAGCTGTTTTTCTCTCTCTGGTATACAATTTTGTTGCTAATGAGAAACACTTGGTTTATAGCAAACATACAAAGTAATTGCTCTAAATAAAATCAGTTATTTCCCTGCGGCACTGATTGATGAATTAATTAAGATCATAAAGGAACTCTTAGAATAAGTATTCAGTAAAATCAGATTAAAAAATCATTCTCAATTTAACACTTGCTTATGACAAATACAATGTAGCAATATTACAAGTTAGGAAACTGGAATTTAAAAAAAAATCCATTTACAAAGATTTTTCATGGGTTTCCTTGTAGACAACTACATTTAAAAAGCAAATTAAAAAATGTGTGTATGGGTGCTGTGTGTATTATCCTAAACCCCAATATAGCAAAGCAAAGAAACATTGTTTTTATAAAGGAATTATTTGTTTCACCAGAGAAGAAAGGATTATTTACCTATATAGCAGTTTCCCCAAATTAAAAGATGTTTTATAAAAACTGTTTTTCCTTAAAAATTTTTTAACGATATAAAAGCCCATAAAATATATGAGACATTTCAACAATATTTTTAAAGCATAAACTTAGGTAGCCAAATCCAAACAAGACATTCTGAGAATGGAAATTTGCAATCCAAATTCATACTGACATAGAGATACAAAGGTCCTAAACAAAATAGCAGATAACATGGATGATCCAAGAAACAGTATTGAATGAAAGACACAGTCCAATGTAAACACGCATGATCCACATGAAGCTCAAAATATTCACAAGTATATTATTCAGAGATGAATAGATGGGTGGTAAATCTGTATCAAAATGTACAATGCAGTGAGTGATGAGATAGTAGAGACACACACAAGAGTTATGAGAGCACAGATTTCAGACACCATCTTCATTTTTTTAATTCAATGGGTTTTCCTTTTATATTCAACTTTTTAATTTTTTTACATTGTTGATTTTGTATAATATTTGATTTCTCTTCTCATGTGTCGTCCCTAAAAATCTCTCACCACCACATCACCCAAGAATTATCATCACAGTCTCTTGCACTCTTCTCTCCCCTATTTTGGACCTCTCCCCTAATTTGACCCCATCCTCTGCTTAGAGGCCTCAGATCTATAGTTTGCCTATAGGTTTTGTTGTGGTTTTTTTGACTCTTTGCTTGGTTTCCCTACATTCCTCCTATGAGAACATCCAATATTTTTCTTTTTCCTTATGACTTATTTCACTGAGCATCATCTCTTCCAGCTCCATCCATGTTGCTGTGAAAAGCGTGAGTCTATCTTTTTTGACTGCTAAGTAGTATTCCATTGTGTATGTATACCACATCTTCTTGATCCAGTCATGTTTTTGGCCATTTAGGTTGTTTCCATATCTTAGTGTGTTGCTTAACCCATTGCGCCACCAGGGAGGGCCCTACACTACTTATTTTTAAAAAGTATGTAAAAAGGAGTAAATAAATGTGATTTTGATCACATCTTAAAAAGGTAAATCATCAAAAATTAGTGATATATGTAAGTAAGCATCAGTATTCTCCTTGCCTTAAACAGAACGATTGATAAAAGAACTATGAGAATTGAAAAAGAAACAACTTTATCACTGTATTTTTTCAATATTTAATATTATGCTAGGTATCACCTAAATAACTTCATATTATCTATAATGATTTTACATATCACTGTCATACAAATACCAAAATATCCTAGGAACTATCCCAAACTGATATGAAAGTTTCCTGAAGGATGTCATTTACTTTTATTTTGGCCTCAGAATTTCAAAAGTAATCTTGTTTTTCTTAAGACATATTCCAGTGTACCTTTCATCAATACCAAGTAATATTAAGTTGGTGGAAAATGGTAGTTAAAAATATTGTTTGCAGAAGGCAAATATTAGGTTGATGAAAAGTAAGTTATCCAGAAGCATAATTAAGTTCAACCATGTATCATACCGCTTGACCTTGACTAGGTCAGCCGATAAACCACTCAGATATTTTCTCTTCTCATCTGTAAAAACAGGGAAAATTCTACCTACTTTGGGTATACTTAAGGATTAAAAGGAGAGAAATGGAAAGCACTCAATAAAAGCTACTTCAATCAAAGTTAAACATGACTTTCATTTAACTATAATTCAGTGTTTTTATCTTAATTAAAAAAAATCTCATTTTACAATACTGATCCTGAGACATTGCTGCTCAGTTTCAAATAAACCTTAAAAATTAAGACTAACTTCAAGGTTCTCCTTCTGACAGTTTGAAATATCCCAGAAAACAAGAAAAAACCTCGATGAGATGGTGAGAGCATTTGGTCCAAAGTCAAGTGCTTCAATTGAAAAATAAATAATAACATGTCAGTATTCTTTGTTTTCATAATAATTTTCCAAATGAACAGTGTATAAACACATTTTACAGTGACTTGAAATAGGTTTAGTGATTCTTTGCTTGATCAAACAACACATTATTAAATAAATAATCTAAAATTATAGTGCCACCTACAGGCTAAGAAAATATCAGTACTTTAATGCCTCATTTTTCAGTCAACATTTAAAAGATCCGAATTTAATAATATACATACTAGAAATGTACATAAAGTCACAGTACAATGTTATTTCAATAAAAAAATTTATAAAATTCATTTCCTGATTACATATATAGATACAATTTATCATATAAGATACTCCTTTCTCAATTCTTTTTACTACCTAACATCGTATCATTTTTTCAAAAACACTAATAAAGGTAATTTTTAAAAATTTAATGGTACGGGGCCCTCCCTGGTGGTGCAATGGGTTAAGCAACACACTATGAAGCAAACCACAGCTACTGCAGCACGAGTTCGATCCCTGCTGCCGGTCAGGGAGGGGACCCACATGGCATAGCAGACCTGCCTACCTTGCCCACTGCTCTCCTCAGCAGTGTATTTCAGTCTGTCTGCCTGTTTTGTTCCCCATTCTGCCTCTGGTGGATCCTCTCACCCCCCAAATCTCTGGCCTGTACCCTAGTTCTTGTAGGCATAAATAAATAAATCTTTTAAAAAAATTTAATGGCACTATAATCTGTAGTTTTATATCCTGAAATTATTTTTATTATTGAAATAATACAATGACCAAAAAGGGGAACGTTTTAGTATTTAAAAAAATCCAAATACCTTTTCATCTTAAGAAAACATTTCAATTTTTTTGTTCCCTTCCAAACTCCCATTTGCAGACACTTATTTAACAATATATGTATTAAGTAAACAAATCCTTACATTATCATCTCTATTTTTTAAATGTTGAAGATGATTTTACAGATGTTAAACCCTAAACACACGAAGTTTAAATAGCAACTTCTTCATGTTACCATTAGTGGTTCAAACTCTGGGACTGTCCCCCCAGGATCAATGTTTTTTTAATCAAAAGTTAGGTCAATTTATGCCTCTACTGCATTTACAATAAATACATTCTGCTTTTCAGAGGCAATATGTTCTCACTTCTCATATAACTAATATTTCATTACTTTTAATAATTCTATGTTTTGTCATCAAATTAATAGATCCTATTTTACTTACTTATCTACTATGGCCATTAAAACTATTTCTAAGCTATTTTGTTATATTCAGAAATGCTTCAGTAAGTAAATTCTACTTTCCATATTACTTTTTTCCTTCTTTTGAATTTTATTTCCTTTGCCAAATACCCAAAATGGTTTCACCGACAAAGTACCACATTGATAATACATACTTCTCTAAATTGCTTGTTAAATTTTATCATTATATATTATACCAACAATGAAAGAATACCAGGTCTTCCTGATCAATAGATATTATTCTCCCCAAATTTAACAAATTAATATTTTCAAATGGAAAAAAGACTTTCTCTAACAACATAGAAAGTAGAAATAATCCTATTATTCATTACTCACAAGTCTGGCGTATCTTGATTCTTTAAATGAGCCTGAACAAGATTCAATAACATACCCCAAATCACTAGTAAGTGTCAAAGCAATAGCCTGGGCTCAGATTGTCTGACTCTAAAATCTGCATTTGGATAACAGGGGAAAAAAAAAGCCAAGGGTCATTATATGCTGAAATAAACAACTATATGAAAGATTTTATTTCAATCTTCACAGAAGATTGTCTAATAAAGGGGAATATTATTCTGGGAGGTTATCATTTAAAAAGGGTTATATTCCCCTAGTGTTTTGTTCTGATAAATAATTTCAAAAATTTCAAAGAATGACATAATAATATGCTTCATTCATCTATCTTTCTCTCCAACCAAATGCTTTCAGTACAACACAGTTTATCTACATTCTAAGGAAGGAGCTAGAAGATGTTAACATTACTCCAAAAATGCTTTTAAGCATTATGTTGCAGTATTAATTTAGAAAGAAACGAACTTTTTTTACGGAGAAGAACTAACGTGTAGGGCAGAGGGGTAGAGGGTGAGAGGATTCACCAGTGATAGAGTGGGGAGCAGAACAGGAGGATCTACTGAAATACACTGCTGAAGAGAGCAGTGGGCAAGACAGGAGAGGTTTGCTGTGCCATGTGGGTCTGCTCCTTGGCTGAGGATCAAACTCAGGCTATAGTGGAGATAGCAATGAGAGTTAACCTCCTATACAACCAGGAAGGCTCCAATGCTATAACTTTTATAGCACAGATACAAGTAACGAATATGAAGAACATGAGCTCTAGAGTCTTACAATCCCACCCTACCACTTACTAACTGCTCTGTCTTCTGGAACGTTAACATTGAATCTACTTCATCAGGATGTTGTATAAATGAAAGGATAACAATAAACCTCCTACCACATAGTAAATGCTCATCTCATTCCTTTAAGGAGTGACACACAACTATAACAAGAGTATTGGTTTTAAAAGTCATGCTTCATTATTTCCCTTAGACAAACTGTAGCATAACATGAAGCGTCAAGGTCGAAAGAGATCAAAAGTGACAAAGTTGTTTTACTCATGGGGGAACCTTCTATTTTGACATCAATAGCATGTTCTTCCATTAGTTGGTAGGCAAGGTTATGGGGGTGTTTCAAAATCTGTCTATAGCATCCTGGAACATTCATTTTCAGAGCCGGTATTTTAAATCTACATGTCTGTAATCCATCTCTGCCAAGTGTTTCCTGGTACCACTGCCCAACTTTATTCTGTGGGTACTGAATATTGTAGCCAAGCACTGGAAGAACCACCTGTGCAAAGGAAGAAGGGGGAAAATAGATGAAACAGCCTTCGGAAATATATGCAATAAAATTTTAAATTTATTTTTATGGCTGGAACTTGTATCTATAAAAACAGTCTCAGGATATAACACTGCAATCAGTCTAAAACAAATTATAAAATACTACACTACTCTGGTTATTTCTAATGCTGCCAGGCAAAGTAAAGAGTTAAGTAAAATTAAGAAGAACTTATATTAACCAAGAAGACCAACTCAAGTGAGAGCTATTTAGGCAAACAATAGTTAGTGTAGAATAGATGGAACAAGTAGTTTTAGCATAATTTAATTAGCCAAGAGAAAACTGTGCAGTCATAAAATCCTAAAAGCATATTCCTTCTATAACAAAGAATAGCCCCTACTGCCAAATCACAACCAGTATTTTAGTTGATAATTCTACATTTTTCTTTAAAAACATTAAAGCAAACTGGAAACAGCAAATATGTTTATTTTATCAACTGCTTCTGTTTACTGAATAAACAATGAGTCACTTCTAGGTTACTGATTACTTTGATCACTTCTAAATATTTTTCTTGACCAGTATCTAGAGGTAGTTTAAAAAAAAAAAAAGGAAACAAAACCTTAAGTACATACACGAATGAATAAATTTCAATTTATTGTCAAATGCAAAGACTATATGATTCCATTTACATGATATTCTTTCAAAGGCAAAACTATGGGAGTGTTGCCAGAGGCTGGGGTTTGACTAAAACAGAGCACAGGGAAATACTGGCGAGACATAAAACTGTTCTTTATTTTGATTTTTGTGGTAGTCATTAGACTGCATATATTGGGCTTTTGGAAAAGCCATGATTCTTTTTTCTGTTTTTTTTATTGTATAAATGTGTTATGACTTTTCCAACAACCCAATATTTACCAAAACTCATTGAAATGTAAACTGAAAAGAATAAATTTTAGTGTATATAAATTATATCTGATTTTAAAAAGCAATTTTAAAAGGTGGGGAGCTGGTGGGGAGAATGGTTAACATTTTGTCTGTTGAAAGCAATGTTTACATTTAGACCCAAGCAGTACTAATTTTTAAGAAATTTACCTGATGTATTACATATGTGTTAGCTGATTCCTCTTCTTCAGTAACCAGATGAACCTATTTATAAAAAGCATGATGAAAATATAGATTATTCACAATGTTCCAAATTTCGTCAGTTTTTCCTTACTCTGTTACATATAATTTGACTCCTAGCCAACTATACATATACCCAAAAAAGATTTTTCGAAATTTGTTTCTAAACAACATTAATTAGACCACATTAAATTTGAAAGAGGGGGCCTCCCTAGTGGTGCAAGAGGTTAAGTCACAGCACTATGAAGCTATCTGCAGCATGAGTTTGATTCCCAGCCAGGGAGCCAACCCAAATGGCACAGCAGACCTCTCCTGTCTCACCCACAGATCCCCTCAGCAGCAGATTTCAGTCAATCTGCCTGTTCTGCTCCTCACTCTGGTGACACCTCACCTTCCCCCACTCTTTGGCTACACCCCAGCGCTTGTATGAATAAATACATCTTAATAAATAAATAAATTAGAAAGATTCTTCCTGCTTTGATCACTGATAACTAAAGTTAGTACCCACAAAGAATAGTGGGTATTTTAATGCTCTAGGGTGATACTTTCACCTCAATCACCAACAACCATTTTCTAAATTACAGAGTTGCTCTTTATTATGTTAAGTCAGAAATTTACTTCTGGTCAACAGGGATGTGAAAAAATGCTCATCATCATTTATCATCATGGAAATGCAAATGAAAAAAAAAAAACACCACAAGATACCATCTCTCACTTGTGAGTATGACCCAAATCAAAAAAATAAGACAAGTAGAAACAATAAGTGCTGGTGAGGATGTGAAGAAAAAGGAACCCTCTTACGCTGCTGGTGGGAATGTGGACTGTCCAGCCCTTTGCAAAGTGTGAAGGTTCCTCAAAAGACTAAAAATGGGATGCAATTAAAATATATGGAACTCTGATCGCTCTTGCATTATCACATCCACCTTTTTGTTGTTCACAAATTCATCAACATACCTACAACACTGGAAGTAATTTTTGAAAATGCTGAAGACAGTCAAGAACTAAAAATCATGTCATATCTTTAGAAAACCCCCTCCAGATTATAAAAAAAAGAAAGAAAGAAAGAAAGAAAACTCCCTCCAAGTTGAATCAATTAGTTAAAACAAACATGGTTTTTGCTATGTGCCTGCTCCTCAACTATGAATTCACCTCACTTTTTAACTGTGTAATTCATATTTTTCTTGCTTGCAAAAAATTATAAAGGAATTTGCTAGGTAACTTGAAAACAAAATTAGAACATTATTTTGAACAAAGAAGTATTATAAGATCTAAGTATTTCAGAGATTGTTATTTCTTGTCTGAAAATCTGAATCAGAAATATGAGTTACTAAATAACGGGTGCCAGGGTAATAACTAAGTTAATATGTTCTAGAAGGTGTAAAAAAAAAAAACCAATGATTTTTTATTGTTTATCAAAAGTGAAACACTGGGTGACGACATATCTCTTCTATGAGGTAAAGTAAAATCCATGCTGATACTAGATTTCTTTTAACATAGTTTGAGTTCATGTGTCAGAGGTCTATGCTCCTAGAGACCACTAATCCATACATGCATTCCGAAGCCATCCATTTAATGCATAGTAATGCAGATATCTATTATTCAGGCTTGCTCAGCTTCTACTCCTTTCCTGGTCAGAACACCCTCATTTTCCAGGGATCTCTCCTCCGACTTCGCAAAGGTGTTTTGAGAGGGCTGGTTCCAGAAGGAAGTCTTCGGGAACAACACCTAGCCAAGCACATATTCCAGTCCACAATAACTGGTTTGGGGACAGAGGACCCATGCTAGGCCCTTTGCCACTGAGATTCATTCAATTCATGGCTTTGGTTCAAACTATTGGGGAAGGTGAGTCTTCTTTTCAGGAAGCTGTTAAAAATAAGCCTCAAGTTGCTAATAAAGGAAAAGACAGACTGAACCTGGATCTAACATAGGGGAAAGCAGAGCTGAAAGGTAAAGAAAATGAGCTGGATGAGTCAGGACAGTCCATACACTGTTCTTGGGTAATCATGCACGCTCAGTTATGAGGTTGAAAAAATTCCTGTCTGTCTTTAGTTAGTTTGGGGTGAGTTTTCATCACTCAAACCAAAAAAGAAAAAAACAAAAAAAAAAAACCCAGTTCATATGTCTACAGCTGTGTCATTAAATTAGGAGAAGTTTCTTTCAATCTGTTTTTCTCCATTTTTGAAAAAGTGGGCTATATTCTTTCTCTCCTTTCTTATACTCCATCAGGTGGCAGTAAAAACCCTTTGAGCTCAGTCATTCTGCCACCTGTGTCATTTAATCTGTCTCTTCTCCAACCTGGGACTCAAAGTTCATTTCTATAAAATATGAATAGGGGAAAAAAACAGATGTCTAAAATTCCTTTCTGCTAAAATTCAGTGATTTTATGTATGACATTTATATAAAGCACTACTCAAAGTCTTCCCTAATTTTTAAAACATTTGTACGATTAGATATCACTATAGAATAATAATTCATCATTTGCATTACTATATTATAAAATGAATTTGTTCACTTGAATCATGGAAATCAGTTTCATTCATTAGCTCCAGCTGACAGAGATAAAAATTCTATTTATATTAAGAGGAAATGAAAGGATCACTTTATATAATTTAGGTTATATTAGGCAGCTCTCTTGCCTGCCTGTGACTAGGCAGAGGCATCTTTGAACAAACACATCCCTTTCCAGGGCAGCTCTTTCTGCCCGCTTGTATCCAAGCAAATGTCCTTTCCTTTCTTGCCCTTTTGGGTATAAAAAAAATTTTTAATTGCATTATAATTTTTACTAATATAAATGTCTCTAAGACATTGTTAAGGAAAAGCAAGTTTTGGGATAACATTTACATAAAGTTACATTTATATAAAACACATTACATGACTATATACCATTATTATAAAAATTGCATTTTTTTTCTTTTCCACATTTTAAGTTGTAAGCATGTAACTCCTTTTCTCAGTGCTAGTAATAGAATTAAAATATACTTTTCTGTGGATATTGATATGAAAATAAAGAAAAAGTCTAAAAGGATGTTGACATGTCAAAAAACAGACTGATTTCAGGAGACAGAGGAAGAAATAATTATCTAGGCATGGCATGTCCCATCTGCAATGTCTTGATCTTTTTTTTTTTTAAGGAGACTGTTTTGTGCATTATTTGTGTCACTTAAAAAAAAAAAAGTGCCCCCCCCCACCCCCGGTGGCACAGTGGGTTAAGCATAGCACTATGAAGCAAACCATAGCCACTGCAGCACAATTTCGATCCCTGCAGCCAGGGAGGAGACCCACATGGCACAGCAGACCTCTCCTGTCTCACTTGCTGCTCCCCCTCTGCAGCGTGTTTCAATTGATCTGCCTGTTCTGTTCCCTACTCTGTCTCTGGTGAATCTTCTCACCCCTTGCTTCTCTGGCCTGTACCCCAATTCTTGTATGCATAAATAAATAAATATTTAAAAAATCAGGGCCAAGAAAGAGTCTCCAGTTCAACCTTAGTTTTAAAAAAAAAAGTGCATTCTTTTTTTATAGAAAGGTGTACCATCTTTTCATATCGCTACCTTTTTAATTTCTCCACATACTGATAATTGTTAAGCCTTAGTGACAGCACAAAAAAGTGGGAAATGAAAAAATACAGGAATTAAAATAAAATATATGTTTAGTCTTAAACTGTTTCTAAAATAAGGGCTTCTGAAAATTAATGCCCCTAGTGTGGTAACTACTCTAGGAAAACACTGATGAAATATTACTTACTTTACTATTTGAGAAATGTTCATCATCAATACTTTCATCCAAACAGACCAAATCACCTGTCACTACTCTTGAGCCATAGGTCGCAAGTCTGTACGATGCAGCTTCATTCCAAATTTTGCTGCTATATGCATGAACATAGAATATGCGCATAGAATGAGGAAAAGAGAACCAGGCCTGGATACAGCCCTCTTCTGTCATGCTAAAGCGATGCAATGACTCCAGTAATGCTCTCTCTCGAACTTTAAATTCAGGCATCAGTGCTAGTGTGCCTTTAACATCCTCTGAAATAGAGAGAAAAAGAAGTCAGTCAATAAGGGGGCGAATGCAAGACATGGCCGAATAGCTCTCTACTGCAAGCCTTCCTCCAAGTACAACTAAAAAGGCAACTATAATTCACACATAAACCTCACCAACACAATGCTGACTTCACTGGAGTGACCCACAAATCTTCCTCCCTAAGGTAGGTACACTGTTATTCATTGTTGTGAAGCAAGGATAAGGGATGAAAACCTTGGGCACAGTTGTGGCCATTCCTGATGGAAGAACAGACTTGGAGAAGATAGAGGCTCTGGCGTACTCAGAACGGTACAGTGGACCTCTCCAGTGAATGGGAACTAATATACTGCATCCTGTCCCTGGGAGGGCAGACCCATCAGTCACAGAAGTTGATATGATTATAGTGTAAGTGACAGCCAAACACTATCTTCCCACCCTTTTCTTCTAAGGCCAGAAGAAAATCTGCTGTAAAACACGGAGTTCCCTGATACTGAGATAGGGGTCTAGGGCACAGAGAGGAGCTTGGTCTGATCACAGAGAGGGAACCACTAATAAAGGCTCCCCAAACTTAATGTGCACTTCCCACCCAAGACTGTGAACACTTATTCCAGCATTTGGTATCCCACACCTACACCTCTCCCTCTCAAGGTCTTGATAAATAATGCAGGTCTTAAAATTAAAGCCACAGTGCCACACATTGGGTTGGGGAGGTGGGGAGTTGAGGGCATATGAAAGAAGGCACAGCTCAGACAATACAGCATGGAAAAAGACAACAGATCTGAACTCAGGCTTTATGACTCAGAATTGGAGGAGCTACCAGACCAAGAGTACAAAATAGCAATCACGAAGATTCTTTATGAAGTTCAAGACTCTCAATTAAACACCAAAGTTCAGGTTGAGGACATCAGAAAAGATATCTGACTAAAAAGAATACTCAACCAAAGAAATTGAAGATAATAAAAATAGTAATAATAATGCAAAAGTAGAAATAATGTATTCATGAGGAATACAACTAAAGAATTGAAAGCAGTCATGGAAATCTTAGCAGACTTAATCTTGTTAAGGAAAGGATCAATCTCAGGAATAAAAGATAAAAACGTACAAAAGTCAAAAGTCAAGTGGAAGAGAGAGAGATAAGATTATGAAAAATGAAGAAACTCTACATGAAATATCAAACTATATTAGAAGAGAAAATGTAAGGATAATGGCCATTGCTGACATTAAAGAGCAAAGGGGCAGAAACCCTATTCAAAATAATAGCTATTAACTTTCTAAATTGAAGGAAAGAATTAAACATGATGTTCAAAAGGCACAGAGATTATTCATTTTCTAAATGTGAAATGACTTACACATTGCTTAAGCATCGAAGGTCAGTGATAAAGAAAAAATACCAAAGACTACTAAGGAGAAAAAAAACATGTTATAGACAAAGGCATCATGATCAGCAGAAACCCTATAGGTTAGAAGAAAATAGAATGATATTTTAACCATACTCAAATATGATAGATAAAGACATTACCTGCCCCCCCCAAAAAAAAAAGTATATATATATATATATACTGCCCTACAAGAAATGATTTTTTTTAAAGATTTATTTATTTATGCATACAAGCACTGGGGTACAGGCCAGATGTGTGTGTGTGGTGGGGTGGGGGGGGTGAGAGGATTCACCACAGACAGAGCAGGGAGCAGAACAGGCAGATCAACGGAAGCACACTGCTGAGGGGAGCAGTGGGCATAGCAGGAGAGGTCCGCCAGCCATATGGGTCCCCTCCCTGGCCGGCACCAGGGATCGAACTCGTGCTGCAGTGGCTGCGGCTTTGCTTCACAATGCGTTGCTTAACCCACTGTGCCACCAGGGAGGCCCTGCCCTACAAGAAATGATTTAAGAAGTTTTATATAAAAAGAAAAGAACACTAGACACTGTATGATGTGATAAACAGAAACCCAATAAAAAAATAAACAAGAAAATATAGGACGATAACAAAATACTAATGAGGATAAAGCCCAGACAAAATTTATACAGTCAAATAAATAAATCCACACAAATGGATGGTTAATCTTTAAGAGGGAGCCATAACTATGTAATGGAGAGTGGAAACTCTCTTTAACAAATGGTGTTGGGAAACTTAGGCACATCAAAAGAAATGAAACTAGGTTATTACTTAACTCTAGACACAAAAGTTAATTCAAATGAATTAAAGATTTGGATGTAACACCTGAAATCATAAAATACACAGAATAAACATATGTGATGCATTTCTAAGCATTAATCACAGAGATGTATTTGGAGACTCAATCCCAACTAGAGAAACAAAAGCAAAAATAAACAGATGATACTACATCAAGCTAAAAAGCTCTGTACCACAAAAGAATCCACTACAAAGTCAAAAAGACAACCTATGAACTATTTAAAAAGATGAAAGGAAAGAGTGCCTTATGGAACAAAATGGATCGATCTTGAGGTGCTTATACTAAGAGAAATAAGCCAAAAAATAGAAGTGGTTTTACTCACTGAATGGAATAAACATAAATATAATAAACTGCCAATGCACAGCAAAAATAACCCTTAGATTCTGAAAAATATACTGTTTATAAGGGATGAAGTCAAGGAGGAGGGGATAGAGGAAAGAAGGTGATAAGGTACTGGCAATCAAGCGCTAGTACAGAGTCAGTGAAACAGTGAAATGTGCACATATGGGATGCTATATTCCCAAAATTATATAGGTATGTAAACAATAGGCAAATTAATATTTAAAACAAATCAAACAAACAAAAACCAGTTATAGATCAGTTATAAATACCTTTATTATACTTTCTAAAAGGTGATACAGGAATGCATCAAGAAAGAGAAAAGAGCTCAAATAATCTTATCTCTGGTTGAGGAATATAAAATGAATTATAAAAAGATGAACAAACAAAACCAAAAGGCAGTGCTAGGAAGGAAATAATAAAATTTAGAGCAGAAATAAATGAAATAGAAATCAAAAAGACAGTCCAAACATTAAAGAAACCAAATCTACTCCTTTGAAAAGTTAAAAAAATAAACCTCTAGGCTCACATTAGGGAGAAAACACAAATAAAGAGGATCAGAAAGGAAAGAGAATTACAATGGACATCTCAGTAACTTAGAGGATCCTAAGATCATACAAATATTTGTATGTTAGTAAACTGAACAATGTAGAACAGATGGACAAAGTCTTAGAAATATACAACCACTTGAGACTGAGTAGGGAAGAAATAGAAAACATGAACAAACTAATTAGAAGCAAAGAAATTAAAACTAATCAAGAGTCTTCCATAAAACAGAAGTCTAGGACCAGATGGTTTTATCAAGTGATTTCTACCAAACCTTCAAAGATGAAGGTTTTCCCAAAAACCTTCCCAAAAAATTGAGAAAGAGAGAATACTTCCAAACACTTTTTATACTATTATCTTTATACTAACCCCACCCCCAAAAAAAGTACAAAAAAGAAAACTACAGACCAATGCAAAAATTCTATACAAATCATCAAAGCAAACCAAATTCAACAATAATTAAAAGGCTTATATACCATGATCAAGTTGGATTTATTTGAGGGACACAAGGATGTTACAAAGTTCCAATGGAACATCTGAGAATCAATCAAAATACTTCAACACATGAATAAAAGAAAAATATAAATCATATGGTGATATAAATGGATGCCAAGAATGGATTTGATAAGAGTAAACACAAAATTAAATATCTATTCCATGGAAAACCCTCAAAAACTGGGGTAAATAGCATATTCCTCAAAAATAATAAAGGCCATATATAACAAACCCACAGCTAATGTCATTCTCAATGTTGAAAACAGAAAGCTTTTCCATTACCATATGGTACAAGACAAGGATACCCATTCTCACCACTACTATTCAACATAAATATTGGAAGTACTATCTAGAGCAATTAGACAAGAGAAGCACAGAAAAGGAATTTAAATTAGAAATGAACAAGTAAAGCTTTCATTATTTGCAGATGACATGATAATAATGTATGTAGAAAACCCTGAAGACTCCATTAAAAATGTAATTGAAATAATAAATCAGTTCAGCAAAGTGGCAGGTGACAAAATCAATACACAAAAATCATTTGTGGCCTATAAGTAAACAATGAGCAAGAGGAGGAAGAAATGAAGAAAGCAATCCCATTTATAATTACGTAAAAAAGAATTTAAGAATTAGGAGCAAACTTAACAAAGGAGGTGAAGGACCTATACAATGAAAAGTATAAGACATTGTTCAAAGAAATAGAAGACACAAAGAAATGGAAAGCTATTCCCTGCTCTTAGATTGAAAGAATCAGCATTATCAAAATGGCCATCTTACCCAAAGCAATGTATAGATTCAATGCAATCCCTATCAAAGTTCCAATGGCATTCTTAAAAGAAATAGGGCAAACATCACTGAAATTCATATGAAACCATATAAGATCATGAATAGAGAAACCGATCCTGACAGAGGAAAAAAGAAGAAGAGTGGTATCATGCTTCCAGACTTCAAACTATACCATAGTTATAATAGTCACAACAGCATGGTACTAGAACAAAAACAGGCACGCAGACAATGGAATAGAATTGAGAGCACAGAGATAAACCCACACTTATATAGACAGTTGACTTAAGGCAAAGGAGCTAAGAATATAAACTGGAGCAAGGAAAGCCTCTTTAATAAATGGGGTTGGAAAAACTGAACAGTCACATGCCAGAAATCAACCTAGACCACTCTCATGCTTTACCCAAAAATCAACTCAAAAAAAAAAAAAAAAAAATCAACTCAAAATGGAAGTAAATACAAGGAGTGGACCATGAGTGCTTGGTGGTGAGTGTGCTATAATAACAACACATTAAGGGGAAGAGCCTTTAACTCTAAAACACAAATAACATTGTAAATCAATATACCTCAATTAAAAAAATGCTCACTAATTATAAATCTAATTACACTTAAAGAATATGTTTGGGGCCCTCCCTGGTGGTGCAGTGGATTAAGCAACCCACTAAGAAGCAAACCTCAGCCACTGTAGCATGAGTTCAATCCCTGCTGCCAGCCAGGGAGGGGACCCACATGGCGCAGCAAACCTCTCCTGCCTCGCCGGCTGCTCCCCTCAGCAGTGTGTTTAGGTCGATATGCCTGCTCTGTTTCCCGCTCTGTCTCTGGTGGATCCTCTCACCACCCACACCTCTGACCTATACCCCAGTGCTTGTATACATAAAAAAATAAATCTTTTAAAAAAAAAAGAATCTGTTTGATAATCATCAAATCATATGGTCTAATCACTTTACTTTAAAAAAAAGTACACCACTAGTAACTGACTTTGGATAGCAAAATTCAAAGGACTTTTAAAACAGTGTAAATAAACTTCTGAACCTAAAGACCTTTAAAAAGCTATTATGGACATTTGAACAGATTTTTTTTTAATTAAAAAAAGGGGGTTAATACCCAGATTCTTCAAGTATATATTAGATTTTGTAAATAGGATGCTTTTAAAAATTGCATTACTGACTTCCACCACAAAGAAGCTTATTCAGGTAGCACTTAGGAATCAGCATTTCAAAAATTGTACCAGGTTTTTCTTATGCACACTAAAGTTTAAGAATTATTGCTATAAGGAAATTATTTCCTTAAGACTCTACATTAGATACAAACAAATGAGTCATTTTGAATATTTTTTTAGGATCAGCTGTATTACTAGTAACAACTGGAAATGCCTACACACTGTTCACAAAATTGTGATGTGGTATACAATATTTCTCATTGATAAATAACTATATATATGCAATATATGGACAGGACTATTTTGAAAATTGATCTCCTTATTTCAATCTAAGTGAAATTAAATATGCATATCGTATATTTGCATAAATGTGAAACTGGCATGATTAGATCATCACATGCAAAAGAATGAAACCAGACCACTTACACCATACACAAAACTAATTCAAAATGGATTAAAGAGCTGGATCAAAGACCTGAAACCATAAGATACATAGAAGAGAACACAACTGGTCTGCTCAACACCACCCTCAGAGATGTGTTTCAGGACGGTCTCCAAATAAAAGGGAAATAATATACTGCCATTTATACATGACAGACCTAAACCCTATTATGTTAGTGTAGTAAGTCAAGTAGCCAAAGTCAAACACCATTATGATTTTATTCATGTGTGATATACAGAGAAAACAAGCAAACAGTGTTCTCAATAAAACAAAAATAAGCTTTCACATTATAAGACCAATTAGTAATTACTAGAGGGAAAGAAGGATGGGCAAATCAGGACAAAGAGGACAATGTATGGATTTTTTGTTGTGAACCTGATGTAGTGTGTGTATGTGCATTGATTTTCAATCACACATACCTGAAGCGTATCATGTTATAATGCAAAGTTAGCCAATAAAAATATATCCTATATAGATAGGTAGATAGATAAATGGAATAATAATTACTGATACTATAATAAATGACAAGGTAATTACAATAAAATGTTAACAAATGGTGAATCTGGGCAAAAGATATAGAAGAGCATTTTGTGCTATTTTTGAAATGCTCTAAGACTGAACTTGTTTCCAAATAAAATATTTTTTAAAATAAAATAGCTGCTTTCATTATTATTTAAATACAAGCAATTTTTATTCTGTATTTATTAAACACCAAGCACTATTTTAAGTGCTTTATGTATTATCTTATTTAAATCTCATAAAAGTCTTCTAGATATCATTATTAGCTTCAATTAATAGATGAGTAAATTAAAACAGTGAAATCAAATGACTTGCATGACACCATACAGTTGGAAAGTACTAAAACTTAGTTATACCCATGTAGAATGACAAAAGTCACATTCATAACTACTTTTCTTAGGGCTTTCCATTAAATACATATATACTATCATATTGAGCTCAAGTTTCAGAATCAACAGTCAGGCTGAATCACTAAGCCCAAAACAATGCACAAATTATCAGATACAGCAAAAGTACTTTTATGTGGTTTATACTTAGTTTCCTCTCACTGTAATGAATTAGGTTGCCAATGGAACCAGTTTAGAACTTGGAATTCCTGTTCCTTCAGAGGAGTAAAGCTGAGAAATACCAAGAAACTATTTCTCCATTCATCCCAACCCCCAGAGCAAGAGGTAGAAAAAAGAAAAATCATCAGATCTGGCCAAAAATGGACTGCCTAGGGCATGTAGTAAGATGATTAAATGTACAATATTACAATCTATTTCTTATCAAATTTATGTTGTAATGAATACCCTCTTTCTTACATAACATTTTATGTATCTGCAGGCCATGTATGGAGTAAAGAAACTTTCATATACCAGTTTGAAGGAAATATTTCTTTGCTCTATTTACAGGATCGTCCAAATCTTCTGGTGTAAGAAATAATTTTACAGCCTTCACCTTTAAAAATCAAGTAAGCAAACACATGTTAGATGTAAAGGACAAAATACTTCTTTTATAAATATATATATAAATATTCTGGCATCTTAAAGTATGCATTATGAAATGATATTTGATGCTACAATTTTATCTTTAAGCTTTTAAACATTAAAAAAAAATGTTAAAAATTTTTCTTCTCCCAGTCAGTGGGATGTCACTTTGTTTTGGTTAGTGTCTTTGCTGTACAAAAGCTTTTAAGTTTGATATAGTCCCAGCTGTCATAGGAGGACTATAAAGGAAACAAACAGACTAAGAGGAAAAAATCAAAAACAATAAATAATCAAAATCAATAGAAAACTATAAATCTGAGACATTCTAAGGAGAGGAGGAGGGAAAAGGAACAAAAGGGGTGGGAGGAGCACAGGGGACTGTGGTGATGGTGCACAGGTGAATTGGTGGTGGGAATTCCATGGGGATGAGAACTATACATTGTACAAAAATGAAAAATAATGTAATATATATATAATTTTAAATAGATTAAAAAATGTTAAGTTTAGAAATAACCTTTCTGTATAAAGTGACTTTCTACATAAGTTTAAAATCTACCTAAAGGAAACAGAGACACTAATTCAAAAGGAAACCTGTACTCCTATGTTTATTATGGTACTATTTACCATAGTTAAGATGTGGAAATAACCTAACTACCCAAAAATAGATGACTGGATCAAAAAGATGTGGCCTATATACACAATGGAATACTACACAGCAATCAAAAAAAATACACTCATCCCATTTGCAGGGAAATAAGTGAAATAAGTCAGAAAGGAAAAGATAAATTTTGGATGGTTTTACTTATATGTGGAATATAGAGAAACCAAATAACAATCAAGAAAAAAGGATAAAACTTTCAAACTGATCCTAGATCTCAGGCATCCAGCAGGGAAGGAGGAGGGAGTCAAAACAGAAAGGGAAGAGAATAAGGGACTATGGTTCACGGGTATTAAGATGGTGGGAGAACTATGGGGACTACACCTGAGGGAAATAACCAATTACTGTGCAAAAATTGAACAGCAATATAAGAAAATAAATAAAATACTATGGACTGGAAAAGGTACTCGTAATAACTTCCACAGTTCTACTTGTGTCATTCTTTCCCTCCATCAAGCTATGAATGCAAGTGTGATATAATGATGCAAACCTCAGAGTTGACCAACACAGACATCAAAAATAGGGGAAGGGTGACTCCCTGGTGGCCTAGGGGTTAAATCTCAGTGCTATCACTGCTAAGGCCTGAGTTCAATCCCCGGACAGGGAGCTGACCCCACACGGGGTGCAGCAGACCTCTCCTTTCTCCCCCACTGCTCCCCTTAGCAGTGTATTTCAGTCAGTCTTTCTTTTCTCCTCCCTAACTGTCTTTGGTGAATCCTCTCACCTCCTAGACCTCTGGTCTACATTCCAATTCTTCTATGCCAAATCTTCTATGCCCAAAAAAAGATCGGGGTGGGGGGCGGGGATAAACAGGCATAGAGAAATAGCAAGCCACTAATTTCATTTATGTTCTCAAGTCTCACAATTGTTGGTCTTAAATGGCAAAATTTATTTTCAAAAAGTCAGCTTCAATTTTTTTTTAAACCTAAATAGATTAAAAGATGCTCATTTTTTAAAAAATGGTAACTACTAGTTCCTATATTTTATCACTATCTCCACCACCACAATTTATTTCTAGGTATGTGTCTCCAAGTAGGAAAGGATCTGAAAAGAGATCTAATCTATTCTCCCACTTTACAGTTTTATCCATTCAAATAAATATTTGTTAAAAACAAATACAGTTAAATAAATATTATTAAGATTCTTCCATGTGCTAGGCACCACATAGGCCACTAGGGAGAGAATATCAAGCAAGAGAGACATGCTCTCTGCTAAGTGGAAAAGATTAAGTAAGCGATAACGATAATATATATAAAATAAAAAGCCTGATGAGAAGGTCAGGAGGTTGCAAACTCACAAGATAAGGAGAATTCAGATTTCCTTGGGGGTAGAATGAGAAATTAAATTGAAACATAAGGAATGTAAAAGTTGGGAAGCAAGTGCTTCAAACAAAAAGAAAAGAGAATTTCTTATTGTAGGAGTCAGTTTCTAAGGTGCACCCAAGATGTCCACACCCTGCCACTCACTCTTGGTGTTATGTGGGAGTTTGTGGCTTGTTAGTATTACTAAAAAAACATATTTTTAAAAAACTCCATACCATTTCACTCTTCAGCAAAGCCAATCCAATTTGGTCTGTGTGAACTTTCCTTCCCAACCCAAATCTCTGTGGTCCGTAGTAATTCACAAACCCTTTATTCTGTGAACAAAAAAAGTTAATTAATTACACGTATACTGTTATGAACTAAAGGCCTATATCATCCCAAAATTCATGTAGAAATCCTAACCTCCAATGTGTTGGTATTTGGAGGTGCAGTTTGGGGAAGCATTTGGATCATGAGGCGACATACTGGTGAACAGGAGTCAGTGACCCTATCAGAAAAGGGCTGAAAGGTAAGTCACTTTCCACCCATGAGAATTCAATAAAAAGGCCACACTGGGTCTCTGAGTTCAGACTTCTAGCCCACAGAACTATAAGTAATAAATTTCTGTTGTTTAAATGTCACTCAATCTATTGTTCTCTGTTACTGCCCCAAACTAAGACAAGTAAGTACAATTATTGTGTCAGGATATGTAATCAAGTCTTTCTTTTCAAATTTATTTTAATAAAATAATCCTATGATCAGCAATATATAAAGATGGAGAACAAATGTTCTGAGAAATACTACGTAATTAAAGAATGGAAAAGAGAATAAGTGATTAAAGATCAGAAAATAAAACCCAGGAAAAGTTTTAGCAATACATCAGCTCTTCACATTATTGAAGGGAATTTCTGGGATGTAGGAACCACAGGTCTAAAGTCAGGGAAGTTCTGGGCCTCCATGGTATAGCAGTGGGTTGAGCGCCACACTGTGAAGCATCTACCACACAGCAGCACGAGTTCCATCCCCGGCTAGGGAGGGGAACCACATGGTGCAGCAGACCTCTCCTGCCTTGCCCGCTGCGCCCCTCAGCAGTGTGTTTAGGTCCATCTGCCTGTTTTGCTCCCCACTCTGTCTCTGATGAATCCTCTCACCTCCCGCAACTGTGACCTGTACCCCAGTTCTTGTATGCATAAATAAATAAATCTTTAAAAAAAAAATTAAAGTCAGGGAAGTTCTGGGAAAAGTTTAGGAAGAACAGGTTACATATTAATGGACTAAATCTTTGAAGGTCTTTCTGACATTCACTCTTCTGCTATCTGGAAAATAAGAAACAGATTTTCAAGCCCAGCAAGCCCTAACAGTTCATTTTTTAGTTATCTGGGTTTCTAAAAGCCTTATACAATGCAATGGCATCCCTTCCAGTGAAGAGAAAATGGTAATTTATTACCTGTAATCATTAAAGTGGTTAAACATGTCCTCACAAGGAAAATACCAGGCCCAGATGATTTCTTGAAAGATAAAAGAGTTGTCTACACTCAGTTTATGAGGGGAATAGACACTTAATTCAGCCAACCATCAATTTTTGAGCACTTCAAGACTGTTTAATAAAAGAAGCTACACTAAGACAATATTATATCAGGACAGTACAAAACCTCAGGCCACTCAGAAAACATCAATGCAAGTAAGTAGTCCCTAGGGGCCTTCCTGGGGCATTAGGGGTTAAGTCCCAGCACTATGAAGCTATCTACATCCAGTTTGAGCCCAGGCCAGGGAACTGACCCACAAAAGGCCCAGTAGATCTCTCCTATCTAACCCACTGCTCCCCTCAGCAGTGGATTTCAGTGGATCTGCCTGTTCTGCTCCCCACTCTGTCTCTAGTAACTCCTCTCACCCCCTGTACCTCTGGCCTACACCCAAGCTCTTGTATGGATTAATAAAACTTTTTTTTAAAAAAAAGAGTAAGTAGTCCCTGTATTAAATCTTAGTTAAATATTTTTCATTATTTTAAATTTAGAAAAATGACATCAAATAATACCAGATACCAGAATAACCAGAAGAGTTTTAAGTACCCCTTCAAATTACTTAGGGATGGATCGAACAAAAGGTTTATAGCAACCAGAGCTATAATGTTCTAAAACAAAACTTCAAAGACTTCTTAGTTGCAGGATTTCTCAACTCACTTTATTATAAGAACTAAATAAAAGTTGGCTAAAGCTGAGTTATAATGCACAGTTGTATTTCTATAAGTACTAAATGAAAAGCAGGCAAAAAATTCCATCAAAGTGCAGAGAAACTGCCTCCCTTTTTAAAAGAGAAATCACTTTAGTAATAATTTTTCAGAGGAAAAAGACTATTAGGGAGGCCTTAAAAAAAAGAAAAAAGGAATTAATCAAAGAGTACATTGAGAATGTTGATACATACATAAATTTGTGAGATTTTTAAAATCTTGTTGGATGATATTTTCCTTACTATATGGCATTATGTTGATTAAAATTGGCAAACTACTAGTGGCTCAGAGTCAAATTGCTCAACATCTTTTTGGTAAATAAAGTTTTATTGGAACATGGCCATCCTCATTCATGTATGTGCTGTTTATGGCTGCTTCACACTGTCACAGAGAGTAGTTACAATGACTATATCTTCAAAGCCAAAATTATTTATTATCTGGAAATAATAAATGTACACAAAAAAATTTTGCTGGCTTGTAGTTTAGATGATCAGACTGAGGTTATTATCAGACAGCAAACAAAACAAAGGGTCAAATAAAACCAAGCCAAAAAAAAAAAAAACCCCTAGAAATCTGACTGTAGGATGGAAATTACCAGAAGGGCGGGGAGAAATGGGGGGGAGGGGGTGCGATGTACTATAGGGGAGGATTGTGGGTGCCTTGATGGTGGGTATGATGTAAGGTCATGCACCTGAAGGCTATACCCTGTACCTGTGAGTCATATACCATGTTGTAAAGCAATTTTTAAAAAGTTAGGTTATTTCTTACCATAAGGCATAATAAAATATATATGATTTACCATTTGTATACATATAAAAATTCAAAATTCGATTGGAAATAAAAAAAGCCATATATAATTCTGAAAAAGTAATGTAACTATTTACTTCCCAAAGATTTTTGAAAAAACTCCTGAACAGGGTAGTAAGGGAACATATATTTAAAGAAGTGTGAAATTGTACTCCTAAAACATACACAGTATTATAAACCAAGATTACTTAAATTAAAAAAAAAAATACTGAACAAAGGTTTCCCCTAAAATTAATCCCTCTGGCTAAAATGTTATTCTCTATGGCAAGTACTAAAAAATTACTACTTAATACAAAAATTTTTTACCTGTGAAATGCTACACACTGTATTTTTTTTGTTTATGCATATGACATCAATTGTGGTCCCCATTTCTCACCACCATTTCACCAGTGCAACATCACCTCAGTCCCTTGTGCTCTTTCCGCCCTCATCTTATTCCCTCCTGCCTTCATACACAAAGTGTTTCTGATTTGTTCTTGTCTTTTTGTTTTTGTTGTGTGGTGGTTTTTTTTTTATTGTTATTATTCTTTTCCTTGGTCTGTTATTTGATTCCCTTATACTCCTCCTAGAAGTGAAACCATCCAGTATTTTTCTTTTGCCTTCTGACTTACTTTGCTAAACATAATCCTTTCTAGTTCCATCCATGTTTCTACAAATGACTCCAGTTTATCTTTTTTGATTGCTGAATAGTATTCCATCATACACACTATACTTTTTAAATTGCATTAAGCTTTCATGTTTTTAATATAAAAATGTACTAAGAAGAAAATACAAAGTAAGAAAAATGGTCCTATCTCTCTTCTTTTTTTAAAAGTTATTTATTTATGCATACAAGAACTGGCCAGAGATGAGCAGGGGTGAGAGGAGTCACCAAAGACAGAGTAGGGAAGAGAATAGGCAGATCAACTGAAATCCACTGCTGAGGTGAGCAGTGGGCAAAGCAGGAGAGGTCTGCAGTGCCATGTGGGTTACCTCCCTGGCCTGGAATAGAACTTGTGGTGCAGTGGCTGCGGATACTTTATAGTGGAGACCCCCAACCTAATTATCATTGTAAATAATAATTACACATGTGTATAAAAAGAAAAGGCACAAGAGAAAAAGATTTTTATTTCTCAGTGTAAGGTGAGAAAAACATAAAGATTTTCTTGTAGTACTCTGTTTAAAAATTGAGATTTCTTACCTTAACATGTTCTATTGACTCCAAAATTCTCTCTCTCAAGTTTGCAGAATCATTCCTGTGGTTTTTTAAATTTCTGATGACAATATCAAAGTGATTTCCTTTGAGCTGACCAAGTTTAAGGGAATCCTTTACAGACCGAATATTAAACACATTCATTCTTTTCTTTTCAATTTCTTTTACAATATTTTTTAACCTATAAATGATAAATCATATCAATTCAGTTAAATTTTACATTTAAATTAACATAAGGTTTAAATGACAGTTTCCAAGCAACCATTTATATCAGAATAGTAGTAAAACAAATTTTAGGGGGAATATTCAAAAGTTAATGGTACTTCCACAACCATATACTAAAAATCCATTACTATAGAATGATATTAAAGTCAATTTAAGAACTGAAAGGTATTCCTAATGCTACCATTTATCTAGGTAGACCTTCTGACTTTTCTTTAATCCAATAGAACTTAACAGTTCTTTTCCTCTTCTCCTTACACTCTGCTCCCTTCCTCCTCAGTCTCTCTTCCTTAATTTTTTTTAAGATTTATTTATTTAAGATTTATTTAAGATACAAGCACTGGGGTACAGGCCAGAGGTGGGGGGGGGGGGTGATGGTGGTGAGAGGATTCACCACAGAGAGCAGGGAACAGACCAGGTAGATCAACCGAAGTACACTGCTGAGGGGAGCAGCAGGCACAGCAGGAGAGGTCTGCTACACCATGTGGGTCCCCTCCCTGGCTGGCAGCAGGGATCGAACTCATGCTGCAGTGGCTGCGGTTTGCTTCATACTGCGTTGCTTAACCCACTGCACCACCAGGGAGGCCCTCTCTTCCTTAATATTACCAAGGAAAATCAGATTTTCCTAACACTGTGAATACTTCCATACTGTGAATTCTCTCCCTATATCTAAAGAATAGATTTCAAATATTTCAGCATTACTTTTAAAACTTTTCTTGCATATTTTCTGTAGACTTTATAGGAACTCTTTAGTTTATTAGGCAAACTGTCTAGCTTACTTTACTGCCCCTCCAAATATATCTCTTGATTTTCTGCATCCTCTAAAATCTTACTGTCATTTAAGAGTAATTAAAATACTGTACCCATCAGTCAAATCAAAGTATTCTCTCCTCCTAGAACCTAATATTTTTTGTTTTGGTAGTTAAAACCTAGCTTTTAATATAAAACCCTTCTTTCTCACCTATACTACATTTCTTAACCACAAAGACAAAACCATATACATTTTTTTTTTGCACATAGAAGCACTCAGAAGCATCCATCCAGAGAGCATATTTACATATCTAATGACTAAGGATATTTACACAATGACTAAAAACTAATATATTAAATTAGCCTGAACTTTGTTTGGCCCAATGATTCAATTTTCTGAAGTTTACCTAAAGGAAAATATCTACAAGGCACAGATTTAAGTACATTAATATTAATCACAGAATTATTGCCATTGGAAATTGGAATGAATTTCTATGTCCAAATCTAGAGGAATGTTAAATGAACAAGTCTACATCATGGAAATAATTTAGAAATATTTTCATGATATAATTTTTCATAAAACAATATACTTATTCTGTTTTCCAAAGTAAAACAAATATAAATTGGATATAGAGTATGACTTTCAGATTTATAAAAATGTCTTTGTATGATACATAAATTGTAGTCTTCAGAAAGTCTGAAAGGAAATAGCAAAATGTTATTGTGGTTATTTCTGACTAGTGAAATTATTAGTGATTTTTACAACCTTTTATACTCTTTTTTATTTTCTAAATCTAAAATTAATATGTATTTTACAATTACAATTTTTTAATTTGATTAAGATGGAGGATAAATTTGAATACTTTAACTCTAACATGGATTTATTATAAACACGGTGATACATTTAAGTAAAGAAACATGATGAAAAATACTAAAATAACATAGTAATTAGAACAGTCATTTATTTGTAAGCACTGACCTTTATATGAATGCATATTTTTGACTATACTACAGAACATTTAGAAACAAATTAGCCCCTTTAAAATCTGCCACTTCTTAAGGTTTATATCCTACAGCTACCCATATTTTCAATGTAAATTTAAAACATGTTCTGTTAAGAATAATTACATTATTAATGCCGAATGTGCTGCCCAATTAGCAGGTAATCAATTAATTAGTGATCTTAATAGACTCCTAGTATAATTCTGAGTTTTTAATCTTAATTGATTGATTTATGATGTAGTAAGTTCTCTCTTATAAAGTAATATACTGTTACCTCTCTGGAGTCACTTTTCTAACAACCATTGCTTGATAGGTAATGGCTTTCTTGTCCTTAAGACCTGCATAACTAAAATCTGAAGGAATCACCCCAAGTTTGACAGCTAAAATACCAACTGCTTCAAACATTTCCAGATTTTCTTTCCGTAGGGTAAAGGCTGAAACAAAAAATAATGCTAGGTTACAAAAAAAACCAGTCACCATACATCAATTACATTCTTAGCAGACTACCAGATTAATATAATAAAGCAAATCATTAACAATTAATAAAATGAGTGTTTTTTTAATATATGTTCTTTCCATTTTATTTGTGATACTTATATTCATTATTCACAATCCAACAGCAGCTGGGATCCTCCTTCAAGTTCGTTCCAGAGTTCCAAGGCTGAATGCATCCAAAAAAATTATTTTTTTATTGACCATTACATCTCCCAACACAAAGTATTCAAGTGTTTTTTTTTTACTTAATGAACAAATAAATGAATTCCATAAGAAGCTAACTACTTAATTCTGCACATCTCCAGAAGTTCTCATTATCTGCATCATCACATTTAACCACATATTGTGTCTCTTTATGTTTATCCTCTCCACAGAGTTATATAGAAAGTATTAAAACACTGCTTGATTCATGGGCCTAAAAGAGATCTACAGAATACTCCACCCAAAAGCACTGCAGATATTTTCCTCAAGTGCATATGGAACATTTTCAAGAAGAGACCATATGTTGGGACATAAGTCTACTGTCAATTAAAGTACAAATTATAAATATAGGTATAATTATAAACTATACCTAGTAATCTCTCTTACCCTAATACCATAAGCTAGAATTCAAATATGAGACAAAACAGTAAAAAACAATGAATGCATGGAGACTAAATAGCATGTGTCAGCAAAAGCACTCTTAAAGGGGAAGACAATTGCAACACAAGCTCATATTAGAAGCAATAAAAATCCCAAACAATCTAATCTGACACCTAAAATGACTTGGAAAAAAGAGGAACAAAAAAGACTCAAAATTAGTAAAAAGAAGATAATAAAAATAAGAGTAGAAATAAATAAAATTAGAGATCAAAAAGGAAAACTAAAGATACAAAAAACTAAGACATGGATCCTTGAAAAAATAAACAAGAGACAATCCTCTTTTGCTGCACAAAGTTTTCTAGTTTGATGTGGTCCCATGTATTTGAATTTGTTTTTGCATCCCTGTCATTTTGTCAGCAGAACTGACTCACCAAACACCTCTCTGCAGTCTATGTCTAGGAGTACACTACCTACATTCTCAGTACTTCATGGTTTCAGGTGCTATAATCAAATCTTTCATTAATTTTTGTGTGGTGTTAAATAAAAGTTTTTGTTGAAGAAGCTTTCCATTTTTACATTTTATGGTTTTGGCTGCTTTACAGAAAATGAATTCTCCATGTAGGTGGTAGTTTATGCCTGGGTTTTCAATTCTGTTCAACTGGTGTGTCTATCTTTTATTCCAATACTATACTGTTTTGATTACTATCACTTTGTAGTATAATTGAAGTCAGGGAACAAGATACCTCCAGGGATCTTTTTTTTTCCCTCAAGAATACTCTATTGGGGGTATTTTGTGGTTCCATACAAATTTGAGAATTGTATGGATCTGGGGTCTTTTGTTGTTGTTGCTCTCTTTTTTAAAAAAGATTTATTTACTTATGTATACAAGAACTGGGGCACAGGCCAGAGGTGTGGAGGGTGGGGGTGTTGGTGAAAGTATACACCAGAGACAGAGTGGGGAACAGAACAGGCAGATCAACTGAAGCACACTGCTAAGGGGAGCAAGGGGCAAGACAGGAGAGGTCTGCTGTGCCATGTAGGTCCCCTCCCTGGCCAGAGGCAGGGATCAAACTCATGGTGCAGTGGCTGAGTTTTGCTTCATAGTGCACTGCTTAACCCACTGCACCACCAGGGAAACCCTGGATCTGGCTTTTATAGGGATTGCACTGAATCTGTAAATTGCTTTACCTATCATGGTCATTTTGACAATGTTTGTTTTTCCAACCATGGTGACCAGATAGCTTTCCACTTCTTTGTGCCTTCTATTTCTTTAGCAATGTCTGTCAGCTTTCAGTGTTAAGGTCTCCCCCCTCCTTTTGTTCAAGCTTACTCCAAGGCATTTTATCCTTTTTGATATGATTGAAACTGGGATTATTTTACTAATTCATTATTTGCATATAGAAATGCAATAGAATTTATCTACTGATTTGATATTCTTCCACTTTACTCATTATATCTAACTGATTTCTGGTGGAACCTTTAGAGTTTTCTATGTATTATTATCATGTAGTTTGCAAGTGGCTATAGTTTCACTAAATCTCCATTTGGATTCCTCTTATATCTTTGTTTTTGGCCTAATTGTTCTGGCTAGATTCCAATACCATGTTGAACAAGAGTGGGCATTCTTGTTTTTTACTAGTTGTAAAGTTCTGGGTTTGTCATAAATAGCCTTTTATTTTGTTGAGGAATATTCCTTTTATTCCCATTTCATTTATTCCTCCCCTCCCCCCGTGATTCTCTGGGTTTCTTTTCCTTTTTTTCTTGAGCACCTCTATATAATGTTTTTGTTTTATGATACCATGTAAATAGTATCAGTTTTTTCTGTATCCACAATAGACTTTTTTGTGTGCTGGTATGGTAACTAAAAGATAGTTTTGTAGGGTAGAATATCCTTGGCTGGTGTTTTTAGTATTTTGGAATTGTGTGTATATCATTCCAAAAGTTAAGGTGAACAAATATCCCAGAGGAACATAAAAAGATGTTCTTCATCTCTTATTTTTAGGAAATGCAAATCAAAATGAAATACCATCTCACACCCATAAAAAGTGGCTGTTATCCAAAAGACAAGAAAAAATGAGTGTTGGAGAGAATGTAGAGAAAGGTACCCTCGTACACAGTTGGTGGGAATGTAAACTGGTATGGCCATTATGGAAAACAGTATGAAGATCCCTCAAAAATATAAAAATAGAAATTTAAGAGACCTCTCTTTCTCTCTATAGTCTTTATTCCTTTCAAAAACAGTGTGTATCTTCTTTGTGTTCACTCTATTAGACAAAGATACACTAAAATTTTGTCAAGAGAAAGACAAAATGCTGAGAGAAAATGCCCCTCAATTCTTGCAAGAATTACTATTTAACACAGACGATCCATGGGTCTTGCTCTTAAGGTTTCTTGTCAAAACCATTCTCTGAGACATTGCTACACATCTTTCTAAAATTCTAAGAAAGGCTCTTACAAGGACTTTCTTGTTAGAACATGTTGTTCTGACTTTGCCATGAGTTTCTCTTTGCCTCAAAGTTATTTTTATATTTAAATATCGTATCATCTAAAAAGGCTATGGATTATTTTTTATTATTTCTGAGTCCAGCAAGTCCTGGTTTCATTACCTATAATAGCTTGTCCTTTACAATTTTATTATAAGCAGTAAAAATAAGTCAGGTGGCACCTTCTATACTTTACCTGAAAATGTCTTTAGTTAAAATACCTGTTCTCTAAATGCATTTGCTGCTTTCCAGTTTACTGCAGGCAGCAGTGTTGCTAACCTTTCTACCACTATATAACCAGGATCTCTTTAGTCTAGGTTCTAGTATTTTCCTTTAAATTCTCATTGGCAACCTCACTAAGCTACCTTCAAGTCAAGAAGCCCAAAGGCATTACTACTACAGGTTTTAAACTTTTGTTACAGCAGCAACCAACACTTGGTACCAAAATTTATGTGAAGTTATCTAAAGCTACACAATAAATCACCCCAAATCTTAGTGGCATAAACCAACAATAACCACTTACTATCAATTATAAACTGAACTCTGTACCTCCCCCTAACCCCCAATCTATAGTCAAAGCACTAAATCTCGCATGGCTATAATTGAAGGCAGGGCTTCAAAGGAAGTAATTTAGTTAAATGAATTCATAAAGCAGGATCCCACTTCATTAGGATTAGTGTCATAAGAAACATCAGAGTGTCTCCCTGGTGGTCTAGATATTAAGGCTCAGTGCTATTGCCAAAACTGCCTAAGTTCGATCCCCAGCCATGGAGCTGACCCATATAGGGCATTGCAGACCTCTCCTGCCTGCCCACTACTCCCCTCAGCAGTAGATTTCAGTATATCTGCCTGCTCTATTTCCCACTCTGTCTCTGGGGAATCCTCTCTCCCTCTCTCTCTCTCTCTCTCTCACTCACACACACACACACACACACACACACACACCACCAACCTCTGGCCTACAACCCAGGTCGTCTATGCTAAATAAATGAATAATAAAAAGTTTAGCCACAGAAAAATCTGAAAAATGTGTCTTTCGATTTGGAGGTATCCTATCATCAATGCTTCATTTTTTCACTTAGCCCTCCAACTATACCTTTTTTTAAAAATTTTTCCCCTAAGATTTATTTATTTTAATGCATAGAAGAGTTGGGGGTATAGGCCAGAGGTGTGGAGGGTGAGAGGATCCACCAGAGATAGAGTGGGGAACAGAGTGGGGAAGAGAACAGGCAGATTAACTGAAATACACTGCTTAGGGGAGCAGCAGGCGAGGCAGGAGAGGTCTGCCACACCAGGTGTGTCACCTCCACTGCTGGCAGCAGGGATCAAACTCGTGCTGCAATGGCTGCAGTTTGCTCCATAGTGCATTACTTACCCTTGTGCCACCATAGAGGTCCCCAACTATACTGTTTTTAAAAATTAATTTAAACTAACAAAGAATTCTACAATTTTTTGGCTCATTAACTCAAATTAATACTGTTAGAATTTTAAGCAGTATAAAATCTATATCTGCTTAAATCATTTATTAGCAATTCCCACTCTCCCTCGCATGCAAAGAGAGTTTTGTTTCCCTTTCCCAGTAGATTTATCTGTTCACATTTATAGCATATTAATTTGTCAAATCCTATACTAGCAGTTTTCTCATGGAAAAGGCAAGCCACACAACCACCAAAATTTCCAGAAGAAAAAAAATGCTAAACTGAGAATTAACATTGTGAATTATTATTTATTACTACTCCAACTTTAAAGTATAACGAAAAGTTATAAATTGTTAAAATTTTTCCCCATGGTATTAGTCTTATCATTTTTACATTTCAGAAACTAAGTGTTAAAGATAGTTTAAAGTTCATAAATCTTTTTATGAACCGATGTTATCATGTAAAATCAAACCCAGATAGCTTCAAAGTTCAGGCGCTTTTCATTCACACCACAGAGAACGATCCTGTACAAATTTGGGTTGCTGCCTTTATCTTAAATATTTTACTGTATGAATTTATAAAACAGGACCATCTGAAATATTTCCCAATCCTCCTACAGGGTACAGGCCAAATAAAACTTATCAGTCTAACTTATACAGTGAAATTATAGAGTAAGATTTTATAAGTTTCATCTCTCTTCCTAGGAATCAAATACATTTCCAGAAACCGAGATTGTCAAACTGTGGTGCCAGGTAAGAAGTTACCACCTGGGAATCTATGAAAATCCTGTGCAAACCTTCTCAATTAGAAGCTCTAAACAGGACTCAAATTTTTTTAACAAAATCTTCTGTTGAGTATAATGCATGCTTAAGTTTGAGAATCTCTCTCTAAGCCAAAGGAAGGAGCTCCTTGTGAATTTTCAGGCTCACTACCAGAGGTAGAAAAGCTTAATTATTTCAGATTGCAATGTATTCATTTCACTTTCTCAAGCATAGCAAATACATTCTACTTATCTTAGCACTTTAATTAAGATAACTTGCAACATATGAAATCAAGATTGACCTCCAACAAAGTTAACTAAACACAAAATAGCTACTTTGACTTTATATAGTGACCATGTTAGCTGTTATTATCTCTGTTAGCAACCCTTCCATCAATAAAGCAAATCTGTATAGTTAGCATAATTTAAAAAGCTTTATCTTTCCTAAAAACAGACACATATATATTCTTTCCAATGTCCCGCTGGAGAAACATGTACTTAATTCAAATTATTCAGTTTTTACATACTTGAAATTTACCTGTTTACCCAAGAAAATAGTAATGATTATTAATTAAATTACCTGTGTATATAACTTTCCTTTCCTGGCATTCATGAAGAGACCTTTTCCTTTGTTTATGTGCTTTTTCCCGAAATCTTACTGTAATAGCTACATTTGGATTACCACCTTTGTGATTCAGTTCAGGGAAAGCTTTGGTTTCCACAAGGTTTCCAAACCTTTTGTTGACAAAATGATGGACAGCTTTTCTGTGGTCTTTGTTTGTATCAGGTTTGAAGGTGAATTTGGAATTTTCTTTCTTTGCATCCAAATATTTAAAAAAGTCAAATGCTTCTTCTTCAGATACCAAGTGACAGAGTTCTTTATACTCAAGATTTGGTTTTACAAGAATTTCACTGTTTTTTCCTACAGTTATTAAAAAAGGAAATTTCTGCCTAATAGCACTATGCAAAAGAGCCCTCTGGTTTTTGTCAAGGATTCTGCCTAATGAGAATTCAGGAGATGGCATAAGAAGCTCGGTTTTAGATTCCCACTTCTCTTTCACATCACAAGCAAACTGAATCAGTAATTCATTCATTTTTTCATCTAACAAAGAGCCTAATACATCAACATTTTCATCTTCCCTTTTGGTAGTTGCATCATTGATAGCATCTTCCTTTTCAGAACCAGAACGATGATTTTGGTCAACAGCAGAATGTTCAGTCAAAGAATTGATTTTTTGGTTGTTTTTCTCTTCAGCAGATAAATTTTGAAGATTCAGCTTTGATTTTTTGGCAAAATTATTTGGCTCAGGTGATAACTCACTAAATTTACAAATAGGTTCAGTGGCCTTATAAACTAGGTTTCCTTGTTCATCAATCTCAGTCACAAGAAAGTCACTTGGTGAGTTTTTTATAGTGCCATGAAATCCAACATGATCAGTAAAGAAACACAAAGAACTAAACCTGGTTCTAAAATCTGTATCCTCTTCCATTCTTAAATAACAATGCCTACAAAAGACACAAAGAGGGAGTCAGTTACCAGAAAGAGAAGTTGTGGTTAACAAAAATATAAAAGGTTTACAGGGTTTTATTCTATTATCTTTCTCCCTTTCAATTATGAATCCCCTTAAAAACATTAATTAAATGTATTCAGTTTGATTCTTCTATACTAAGGTGAGTCAGCAAAGTTTTTCAGGCATAACTGGTGATTTATAACTTGACTCTTCACCCACTTCAAGCTTCTGTTATCCAGGACTAAAATATACCAGCTTCAAGTTCACTTTTAAAATATCATTTGTAGGCCCACAGAGAAGAGACTAGAGGAAGTGACTGTTTACAATGACTTGTCTAAATACCCACCCTTTGAGTCTAAAATCTCCAGCTAATCCCAGATGAGCTGTTGCTGGATTTTAATATACTACGAGTTTGGGATAAGAAAAGGAAACTAGAGAAGACAGGAAGAAATAATCCAAATTGATATATAGATCAATTTTTTTTTTCAAAATTTACTTATTTTTGCATAGAAGCACTGGGGTGTAGGCCAAAAGTACAGGGGTGAGAAGATTCCCCAGAGACAGAGTAGGGAACAAAACAGGTGTCTACTGAAATCCACTGCTGAGGGGAGCAGTGGGCAAGACAGGAGAGGTCTGCTGTGCCATGTGTGGAGCAGTTCCCTGGCCAGGGGTGGAACTCAGGCTGTAGAGGTGATTCAAGCTCTGAGATTTAACCCCTAGGCCACCAGGGAGGACACATAAATGAATTGCTAAGTACAAACTTGCAATGTGATTGTGATTTAGATATGATTAAATTAGTCCTGAACCTTAAGCCTCTTGAAAGTCAGGTATGAACAATTACAGATACAAAACTTCAGGTTGACCCAGAGGAAAATTTCAACCAAATCACTGGCATCAGTGAGAAGAAATCTGTACAGAGCCTTCCTAGAACCTTCAAAGCACTAGACAAGAAACCTTCATTTACTCTTCACAGCACCCACAGCTACCATAACCAATGGAGCTACAAGAAAAATAAATTGCCCCAGGGCACCAGTTCTTTGTGTTAACCACACTCTCTAGGTAATTGTTATTATCTGGATTTTCATCCCATTTCTATAATGTGAAGGAATTTAATAACCCCCAAATCCTTTCTATTAAGGCATGGAGAAATCACAGCAAATTTTCTACATCCTAATTTTCTAGGGAATAAACAGGATATATTTCTTTTCCTTTTCTCAATAATTTTATGCACAGTTTTAATTTCTTGCCCTAACTGAAATCTGGTTATTTTCCCAGGCTACTTCTTCTGCAGACTCTCAGGCCAAGGCCTTTCATACCCACCTAATTCAGGACTTCGAGAGTGTAAATAGTTTCCATTGTGCCACTGCTCCTTCTAAATCATGTCTTCCTTTCTATCCCCGAAAGACCCCAGTTCCTTTAAATTTCATGCCATTGTTCTCTACCATCTGGCCATCTTCCCTGGTCTCCGGATAATTCTAATTCATTAAATTATGACTTTCCCACCAGCTTGCTATCTCCCTATCCAGCATGAGATCCATGCCCATCCATTTGGATCATCCATCTAATATCATGATCCCTCAATTGCTCAATCTCAACCTCAACTTCCATCTCCACTTCATCTTATTTATGAGTGACTTGGGAAAGTCATACCCTTGACTTTCTCATCACCAAAAATTGCATCCACCTTAAGCATCTTCTCCCTGAATCAATACCACTGTCCTTTCATCATCTCTACTTTAGTACTTAGATTCCAAAAATTCTTAGACGTCATGAAAGTCTCTAGTTTCTACTTCTACTACTAACCCACTATATAGTTCATTCTCCACTTAGCAGCCAGAATGATGATATAAAAGCTAAATTAAATACTATTTACAACGCTGTAAACACATTTGTACTAAAATCCAAACTACTTACCCTGGCCTCCAAAGACGTCTAAGATTCTGAACTCTGTCTATTTTCCAAGTTTATTTTGTGCCCTCTCACCACCACTCACTGTAATCCAGTTACACTGGTCTTCAGTTCATTTAAACTAACTGCTCCAGTTGTGTAATTGTTCTTTCTCCAGTCACATCCTCAGAGATGTGAGGCCTTCCTGGCCAATACCAGCAAGTCAATGCCTTTCACAAAACCTTATGTAATTTTCTGCATAGTATTCCTAATAACATCTTCATTATTTATTGCATGCGTCCCTCAAGTAGACTTAACTCCAAGAGAATGAGAACTTCATCTTATCCACTACTATTTATCTGACATTTAGGGCAGGGTCAAAACCATAGTAGGCACACAAACAGCTGACTTGATTAAACAATTCATTCAAAATAAGAACTTCAAAAGAGGAATAAAGGAGTTTCTTTTGCCTATGATAATGGGTAAATATATAATGCAAAAAGTGGCCAGCTAAATCCTCAAAGTGGTTCAAGAGGCAGAAATGAGGCAGAAATACAGATTAATGACAATGGAAACATGCAGTGTGCTGGAGAAAAATGAATAGTGCATCTCAGAACAGCGGGGGTAAAGTTTTCTGGTCCAGTTCTGGAAAATACAGCTGGATTAGTGGTAAAGTCTGAAAGAAAGACACTAAATGTCCAATCAAGAACTTAGAATCCATTAGGTAGATTCTAATGACCAAAATGATGTCTTAGTAAGATGAGCAGGATACGTCTAAAGAAGAGTTAGGAGTTGGGGAGAATGTGATTAAGAGCAAGGCTGTAGGATAGGACTTGGAAAGAATAATGAGGCTATGAAGCAGGAAGAGGCTATGAAAACATTCTAATTGCAATGGGTAGAGCAAATTTGAGAGCATATAACTAGGAGGGAATTAAAACCCAGCATCTTAGTAAGAGTGGAACTAAGCTGGAGGGTGAACCAAGGAGCACACGTGGAGTTATACAATAACACACAGAAGTCTTGAGCAACAGATCTGTTCTTGAGGTCGAGAGGCTAAGACTGTGCGGGTAATGTGGCTGACCCAAGGCTGGGAGATAGTTGAGGACAGATTCTGGGAAGATACTAGAAATGGGGGAAGAGCCTTTTCTCTGTCGCTTCTCCTGCACCAATTGCCTAGGTCCCGCTAAACCCCCTGCTACTTTCTACGTCTGCCACCAAAGCTCACACCTGAAGTCTCCTGTGGCTGGCGTCAGGAGTGTCCAAAAGTGCCTCTGGGAACAGACAGCAGCTTCAATTCTCCCTCTCCCTTCCTCAGCCCATTCTAACCCGGGGCGCCATTCTAGACCACGTCCTCCCCCAACCTCCTGGGGGCAAAGAGTGGGGGTCCCAGTGCCGATCTGCCATAGTCCTATTCATAAAAACAAGCTCGCACAAGAAGCTAGACCCGGGCCGCGATGTACCTCACATCCAGAAGCAGCCTTCCTCCCACCACGGAGTGCGCATGCCCGGAAGTATTATACTATTTAGCCGCCGACAGAAACGCTTTTAAAGGCGCAGGCTCTCCCTTAAAGTGCCTTACGCGAAACCAGGAGCTTGTAGCTCTGGAGAGGAGTAGAGGAGAGGTCGGGGGCGTGGACGGGACCTGGCGGCTCGAGCCCGCCCCCCAGCGCTGGGCGCCCGCGCAGGTAAGACCATCCTGCCGAGCGCGCGACATCCGCGCTGTCTTGCTCCCCTGGTCCCGGGCTGCTGAGGGGCGGTTTGGGAGGAGAGGCGCCTTAGCTGCAAACTGAGAAGTTTGGGAGGAAGTGGGGTGTATGGCGGGTGCTAGCTATGGGGGTAGACTGGGTGGGGCCCAGAGATCAAAAACCTAAGTGACCCGAGACGGGAGAAGAAGGGCTACCTAAGGGGGGAAGTGGGGTGCTGAGGCGGGACCTGGGGGCAGGATCTGAGGAGGGACCTGAGGCGGAGCTGGGGAGCTACCTGAGGTGAAACCTGGGGGGTGGGGGTGGGGGTAGGGGTGGGAATGGGGGTGCTGACGTGCGCGCTGAGGCTGAAGAGGTGACCCCGGCCTTGCCCCAGCACAGTCAGCCCTTGCCTCAACTTTCTCGGCACCAAAGCCGGTTTAGGAAACGCCGTCTCTCCCTGAGAAGCAGGAAGTGAGGCTCCTCGCGCCGTGAGCCCGGGCGGAGGTTGTTTCCCGACTTTCTGGAAATTAGGACGCGGAACCGGGTATTAGGGACCCGCCAGGTGCGGCATCAGAGGGGAGAGTGCCTGACGGCCTGGGGGCAAGAGAGGAAGCACAGGGGCAAAGAGCAGACTGGGGGAGGGAGGGGTGCCGGGGAGGGGTGAGCGAGAGCGCATTTTAACCAAGTCGAACTAGAGCCAGGAGCTCGAGGGAACGCCTCAGAAACTTTCTGACCCAGGAGCCCTAAGAGCAGAGATAAAACCTGCCTGTGCACTCTCTGGGGGGATTCTTGAGAAACATTGTCCGAAAGTTCCTATTTCTTTCATCTTCCTGTTCTCATTCTGAACATCCTTTAGAACTTTCTTTCCCTTCTCTGTGATCTTCCAGGTCAAACTCACTCCTCCACGGTCTCCTTCATCTCTGTGTCAGGAAACTTGTTCAGGCAGGAAGCTGTGGTGCCCCTCTCGCACCTTCCACAACTTACAAACCAGCAAAGGATTCATTTTGCTCCACCTCAGAAGAGTGTCTGGTTGCCTGGGACTCTGCCTCCTGCATCTCAGCTGTCACCCTGGTCCAAGCCACCAGCACCTCCCACTGCAATCCGGGTGCCCCTGCCCCAACTGATCTCTTTCTGCTTTCACTGCCCTGACTCCAATATCTGTTATCTTAGAATCAACCCAATTTCCTTTTAAGATGTGAATGTAGAACATGACTCTCCTCATCTTAACACCCACACCATCTTCTCATCACTCAGAGGACAAATAGAATACAAGGGTGTCAGTCAGACCCTCAGACACCTGGCCCTGATCTTTCTTGTCCATACTGCCGCTTTCCTGCCCCTCCTCTCCGGTCTCACTGTCCTTCACTGGGCCCATTTCCGGCCTTACATTTTCTATTCCTTTTGCCCCTCCATTTTTCTCACAAATACCCCAGTGGTTGGCTTTCTCATTCCTTCAGAACTTGAATCAAATGGCACCTTTTTATTGAGGCCTACTTTATTCTTAAAAAATGAAACATCTCTGTTTTTTTCCCCACTCTAGCTGGCACCCTTTAATTTACTATAGAATTTATTTGCTTATTACTTGCCTTCCTCTGTTAAAGCATAAACTACAGGAGTTCAGTTACTTTTTTCCTGTTTTCTTAATATTTTATCTCTAGTGATATTGCATCACAAAGTAACACTGGATAAATGTTTGTTGAGTTAGTGGTATTTTATTTTTCAAAAAAATATTTCCAAAGCATTTTAAGTTATCATTGAGTTAAATCAATGCCTGAGAGTGGTATGTTGTGAATATATAGAGTAACCATATATAATTTTATAGTTCCAGATGTTCATAATGACATGTTGAGTTGTTTCAAACTAAAAATTAATGGCCAGCATGTTTTTCTTGAGAAAACAGGTAATAGCTTTTGAAAAGATTTTAAGTACATTAAACAATATACCTAATAAAACAATAGTCATCATCTGAAAAGTTTGACTATATCTTAGACTTCTTATTTTCAATCTTTCAATATCCCCTAACCATAATTCTGAAAGTTGAACTCAAATGCAATTGAATACATTTCTTATTTAAACCATGATGTAAGACCTCTGCCATAAAATAATAATTGCTACTTTTTTGTCACCTATTATTTCTCAAGACTAGGCCCTTTGCATTTGTTAATTTTACATGTTTAAGCAACTGTTAGGTGTTACTATCTCTGTTTTTCAAATGAAGAAACCAAGGTCCAGAGAAATTGAGTTACTGTAGGTTTGTGGACACATTATGATCGTCTCTCCACTCTTCTACACTCTTCCTCTGGCCGGAGTGCTAATGAAGCACAGTCATAAATTTTATTAATTCATTTGCAAAGAATTCCTATTTTAGTATTGAAGTGATGTGTGTGTAAAAGATTCATTCAGAGTGCAACAAAGTTTCCCATGGCACATGTATTTTATTAATGTTTCCAGACTCCACATTTCAGCTAACATTTAAGAACTATCTCATGTCAAGCTTAACACAATATCAACTACTTCGTGAAAACACTATTAAAATATTCCTCTCTTACCCATGTATTTATGTTATGTGAAGCTGAATTTTCTTCATAAATGTCAGCCAACCAACACATTGTAATACATTGAATGCAGAAGCAGGTAATATATGTTTCTACTAAGTTAAACATTAAAGATATATACAAAACTATAAAATGATATCACTTCTCTTTTGGCAAATACTTTTTTATTAACATGCTTGCTTTTATTATTTTTAAATGAATTAATTAATTTTTAAATTTATCAGTGTCAATATGTAATATGCTAAATATTAGTATAACCAACATGAGCAAAATTTCTTTGGAGTCTAAAATAATTTTTTAGAGTAAAAGGGTCTTGGGCCCTCCCTGGTGGCACAGTGGGTTAAGCAACACACTATGAAGCAAACCATAGCCACTACAGCATGAGTTCGATCCCTACCACCAGCTGGGAAGGTGACCCACATGGTGCAGGCAGACCTCTCCTGTCTTGCCCACTGTTCCCCTCAGCAGTGTATTTCAGTAGATCCACCTGTTCTGTTCCCCTCTGTCTGGTGGATTCTCTCACCCCTCCCTGCACCTCTGACCTGTACCCCAGTGCTTGTATAAGCAACTGTTAGGTGTTACTATCTCTGTTTTTCAAATGAAGAAACCAAGGTCCAGAGAAATTGAGTTACTGTAGGTTTGTGGACACATTATGATCTTCTCTCATAAATAAATTAATCTTTTTTTTAAAAAAAAAAAAGAGTACAAGTGTCTTGAGACCATGTTCAAGAACTGCCGCCTCCTCTCTCATTCTCATTCACTCTTACTTTTTCTCCACTGCCTAGTCAAACTTCTTGGAAAATCCATTCTCTCACTGTTCCACTAATCTGTTCTTTAGCCATCCGTTCAATGCCCTTCTGGTTTCCATATCTAACACACCTATCCAAATTTATTTCCCCTCTCTGATATTTTTATACTAACCTGTTCCCCCACCCCATTCTAGAAATCTCTGGTGTGCTACTGTCCTGGGTTTCTTCTTGTCTTCATGACCTATTGATACCTTTTAAAGATTCTTCTTTCTCTTCACTCATTTGAATTTCATATATTCCTAATAGGCAACCTCAGATTTACTTGTTGCTTCAAACAATGATTCATATATGAATACATGAGAATAGTCATGTGATGTCCATTCTCTACCTCATGCTCTCTCCTAAGCCCCAAACTACATTCCTAACTATTTAGTGCCATCTCCTCTAGATGGTGCCAGAGGAGATGATTTCACATTTAACATGACCAAACCAGAACACTTTCTTTCCTCCACCATCTACCTAATTGCCCAAGCCAATAAACCCAGGAACCATCTTTATTTCCCTCATGTTCCCTTCAAATACTGATCTTTCTCAAAACTGTTTTGATTTGGCCTCCTAAATCTTTACATCTTTTTCTTTTCCATTCCCTGCCCTATACTTTTTTTTAGGCCCTCATTTATGCTGATCTAGATTATTGCAAAATTCAAACTGGTCTCCTTGCCTCAATGTACTTCCTTTCCAATTATTACTCAAAGAAAAACCACTTAACCAAATACTGTTGCATAACAGAATTTTCCTTAGAATCCTGAAATGGCTTTCCTGTAACTTTTAATATAGTGTTTTCCCTTTGTCTTAGTATATAAGCACATAGATAATTTGACCCTGTTTAGCCTCACCTCATTACTTAGTGATGTGCTTCCTATAGCATAGCCATAGCAAGCTCTGATTGAGCTTAACATGTACTCTCCCATCCTACTCTCTTCTATTATCTTCCTCACCCTCCAAAAAAGAAATTTTAGGTTTTCGCACTCACCCTTCCAACTTCCACTCCATTCAAATCTGTCATGATATACCTACTTCAAAGTGCCTTTGCTTGACATTCTGAGCCCCTAAAACTTTGTTTATACACCTATTGTACCATGTTATCATTCATCATAATTGTTGTAATGCTGATAAACTTGAAAACAAAGATTTTCTCTTTGCTGTAGCCCTTATCACTTAGTACAAAGCCTGATATATGCTTATAGAATATATAAAAGAATGACATGAAATAATTGGTTTTTCTAGAGAGATAATGGCATAAGCAATGTGTTGAGTTACAGAAGAAGGGACATATGGCATGAATTTTGGAGTCTTCCCTAGGTCAAATCATAACTCTTAGATACCACCTTTGTGGGAGAGAGGTGATAAAACTGTCTTAGTCACCATAAGAGTTAAGTGATAGAAACAGCATGGCACCACTGGCCAAAAGATTCATTCATTCCTGTCACTTAAATGCTAATATCTTTAATGTGCTAGTCTCTAGTTACATATTAGTAGATACAGTACACATAGTTCTGAATTTTTGGATCCTATAGTCTAATGGGGGAGGAGACAAAAAATAGGCAAATAAATATATATTATCTAGTAATGAAATAGAAGGGCTAAGTATGAAGACCAAAGAGAAGAAGAGAATATCAATATAGAGGCCTATATTATGGGGGAACTTTTTGCTTTGTACTTTTATAGCTGCTGATTTTGTAATAACATGAATGTATGTCTCCAAAAATGAATTTTATTTTAAAAATAAAAACATGAGAAGAGAATTCTTGACAGAAGAAGAGTCTATTTGTCTTGATTAATTAAAAGGAAAAGTGTCTACCTGCTGAAAATGAGGGAATTAGAGAGCAAATAAAACCACATAGATGTAAAGTTATGAAATATTTACTAAGGATGATTAATAAAGACAAGTAAAAAGATTAACAGCAGTGTTGAAGGTCTGATGGAAAAGGGGTTCCCATAAATTTATATTCACACCAGTTTGCTAAACAGTGCAGGCAAAATTGTCAGACTGTGAGATTTATTTCTGGCTGCATTTCTGCCAGGTGGAGTAAGCAGAAGAAGGGGACTGAGAAAATAAATGTTCTATTAGAGGGTAAGTTAGCAAACCACAAGGTTTGACTTGGTAAGGAATGACATCAGGCAGGTTTGCTTGACTCACATAATGTGGAGGGGTTAAGAAGAGTACACTGGAAAGTAACTGAATGAACCATATCTTTTAATTATGTCGGAACATTTTAGCTCCTTTGTGTAAATTTTCCTGGGAGTATATCAGTGTCAGAAAAAAAATCTCTAATTTTTCTTGATATTGATAGATGGAATAAAGAAAAAACAAGCCAAGGAGACCATTAAACAAATAAGCCACAATTTTTATTTCTTGTTCAGCTATCAATTATTAGTTGACATTGGAGTGGTCCTTTGTTGCCAGCATTTCATTAACATAACAAAGTGTGATGTGTAAGCTTATAGATTTCACTGCTAAAACTACTATAAAATTTTAATGAGAATTTTCTACATTTTAGGAATAGAAGATGAACAAACCTATATCACCTTCAACGTATGTGCGTTCCCTCAATGTTGGACTAATTAGGAAGCTGTCAGATTTTATTGATCCTCAGGAAGGATGGAAGAAGTTAGCAGTAGCTATTAAAAAACCATCTGGTGATGAGAGATACAATCAGTTTCACATAAGGTAACGTGAAATACTATTTAAATTTTTACTTCATAATCTCGAATGATTAGTAGACATAATTACTGTCAAGTGTTGCAGTTCAAAAAGTAAACCTCTCTGTACATATTATTATTAAATAACCTCTTTTTCTTTTTTTCTAAACAATTTTTTATTCATTCCCCAATCTATCAGTAGTTATGCTAATACTGTGATCTTGCAAATAAGTTTTTGGGTTAGTCTTAAGATTCCCACTTTTGGGGCCTCCCTGGTGGCAACTATGAAGCAAACTGCAGCCACTGCAGCACGAGTTTGATACCTGCTGCCGGCCAGGGAGGGGACCCACAGGGCATGGCAGACCTCTCCTGTTGTGCCCGCCGCTCCCCTCAGCAGTGTACTTCTGTTGATCTGCCTGTTCTGCTCCCCGCTCTCTGTGGTGAATCCTCTCACCCCCCACACCTCTGACCTGTACCCCAGTGCTTGTATGCATAAATAAATAAATAAATCTTTAAAAAAAAAGAGAAGATTCCCACTTTTATTCTAGTTCTGCTTAGCAAGCTAAGTATAGTTCAACCTGCCTCACACTTCTCATTTCTACACTGAAACACTATACAAATGGTGTAAGCATCTCTTGTAAAATTGGAGCCTAAACCTCTAGGAATGTATTTTGGAAATTCTCCACATTGACATTTCAAAGTTGCTTGTGATCTTGTACATCTATGGACACAATTCCTAATTTTTAGTCAAGATTTTTCAACACTCTCTTCAGATAATTTGCATCTTCCTCTATAAATCTATATAAAAATCTATCTTTGGCAGCAAGAGGTATAGAAACTTCATTGTGATTTTCATCATTAACTTGGAAAACTTCACAGAATAATGGCAACAAATAAATATTGAAAAAGTGATAAAATTAAAAAGTTACCAATTTACAACCACCAGTTGAGTAGTTGATTCATTCAGGGCTCATCCCTGGGTGCTGAAACCACAAGGTTAAAGGTTGCTGATGAACAAGATAAGCACAGGATTTCAAAGCATTATCCAGACATTACTTCTGAATGACAAAGGAGAAAGTTACTTTTATTATTAAAAAATCTGAAGTGCACCTTCCTAACCAAGTAATTGTGTGCCTTCCTAACCAAGTAAGGAAGCTTGGGTCACCAAAAATAGAACAAACTTGCCATAATATGCCTCCAGATGTGACACAGTGTAAAGGACACATCGCCACCTCTGTAGTGTTACCCAAAATTTATAACCTGAATTTAATCAGGGGGAAATAGACAAATTTATGCTATGAGACATTCTAAGAGACGCTGACCTATATTCTAAAGTGTGCAGTGAGAGTGAGGGAGGGAAAGAACACACATACGGCAAAATATTATACATTGGTAATTTGGTAAATCTATGTGAAGAGCAAGTTGTCATAAAATGAAAGACAGTTACCTATGATTTCTGACACATGCCAAATATCAATAACCAAAGCAAACAAACTATTAAAGTGTAACATAAATAACTTAGATTCTATAAAAAATATGGTGGTCTCCAGGGGTGGGGAAAGGAAAGAAGTAAGAGACAAGTGCAGAGAGGGTCAATTTAATAATGGTTGAATGGCACTAGAACTTTATGGTCAATGTGATGAGGCGGAAAAGAACAAACTGTTAAGATTTAAGGAATAATTCAACAAGTTTATATATATTCTATTCCTTTCAGCAGGCTGGTTTATTTAAAATCATGTAGCAGAGTTAATAAGTCACCAGGGAAGTAATAAAGTTAGTAGGTTGAGAACACACCCTATTTCAACTAAGATCTGAATTTGTGTATCAGTGTAGATTCAGCTTATTACCTGTGAAGCTTTGGGTTCATTATCTCTCTACACCTGGTTTTGTCATTAGTAAGCATTGTGATAATCATATCTTTGAGAATTAAATGAGTCCATTTACTCAGTAGCCCACTGAGTAAGTACTCAGTACATACTTAAATTATCATCATTTTCAGCATCTTTCTTCCTTCTCTGTAATTCTTTTCACTTCTCTTTCTGTCCTTTAATATTATAAGAGATGCTTTGGGTAAAACCCAGCTGGGGTGAATATTCCTAGTTTCATGTTAACTATTTACATATTAATTTGATTTCTTTGTTACTTATGTTAAGGAGATTTGAAGCATTACTTCAAACTGGAAAAAGTCCCACTTGTGAATTACTGTTTGACTGGGGCACCACAAACTGCACAGTTGGTGAGCTCGTGGATCTTTTGGTTCAAAATGAATTTTTTGCCCCTGCAAGTCTTTTGCTACCAGGTAAACTACGGGTGACTAGGGAATTACAACTAGGATAGGAAGACAAGTGCAAAAATGATATCATTTCTCCTTACTCTTCCTCTTTTCTCATAGTAGACAAGCCTTACATCTGAGACATTTTTGTTCTTTTAACTCCCCACTTCCTTAACAAGCATCCCAGAATTGGATACCATAGTCTTTCTGCTGAGGGAGATAAAAGACTTTGTGATGAATTTGATCCACCATTGAAGTCAAGTAGTTTTATGCCTACCATATTTTATATATATAGTTTATATATATTTATATATATTTGGTTTCAGCTGTAACAATTATTCTTTTGAGTTCTTGCTTTTTTTCACCTTCAACTCCCACCCTACTAAGACTGTTTATGATACTCTGGTTTCTCTTCAGATCGTATAAATCTTTCGCCTTTTACTAAGACTGTTTATGATCCTGATTGCCTAACATAGTATTGAGTGGGTTAGTGTCTAGTTACCTTCCTCATAACTTCCCCATTATTTTTTTCCCTTTGATGCCATTTACACCAGCGGATCTCATCCTTTAATGTGTATAAGAATTGCCTCTTATTCTTGTCAAATGTGCAGCTTTCCAGATCCAAGCCTCATTATCAGAATTCTAGGGTTGGGTTCAAGGTTTATATGTTTACAACTCATGGACCACTTTTTGAAAATACTGCTTATTCTCTCCTCCCATATTTATCAAAACTGACAGATTCTTACTAGGTAGCTGCTTGTGTGTTCTGTGACAATAAGGAGCCAAAATTTTCACTTCTCTTTCTGTCCTTTGAAACTGGAATGATATTAAATAGACTAGTTCCTAGTTCAACTTTTTCACAAGCATTTTTTTTTCTTTTGGAAGGACAACTTGTGTTTTATTTTATTTTGCAGATGCTGTACCCAAAGTTGTTAATGTACTACCTTCTAAAGAACCTGTAACTGCTCAACAGAAACAGATGCCTCTCTCTGGCAAAAACCGAACATCTGTGCAGAATCCAAAACAAAACTGCATGCCACCTGACTCAAGTCCAAAAAATGATACTAGTGATACACGTAATATTTGTGGCTTCTTCTACTTGTGAGCTTGTCATTAAGACCATTACTACTTATTAAATCTCTCCTGTGAAATGGGGCCTAGGATAGTGTTCAGGTCATGAGGTTGGAGCCATCATGAACTGCATTAGTGCCCTTGTTAAAAAGACCCTAGAGGGCCTCCCTGGTGGCCTACGGTTCGAGTCTCATTGCTATCACCACTTTGGCCTGAGTTTGAGCCCCAGCCAGGGAAGGAGCACCATGTGCTCCTCCCTTTCTTGTTTTGGTCCCTCTCCCTCCCTCTCTCCTGCTGTATGTCTCTGATCTATAGTTAGCCTGCTAGTTTTATCTTTTTTTTTTTCTGATCCCTTGTTTGGTTCCTTTACATTCTTCCTGCAAGTGAGACCATCTGTAATTTTTCTGCTTCCTTCTGACTTATTTCACTGACTTATTTCAGGGAGCTGACCTACATGGCACAGCAGACCTCTCCTATTTCACCCGCTGCTCTCCTCAGCAGTGTGCTTCAGTTGATCCACCTGTTCTGCTCCCCACTTTGTCTCTAGTAAATCCTCCCATCCCCTGCATCTCTGGCCTACACCCCAGTTCTACCCAAAAAAGAAAAGGAAAAAGGAAAGACCCTGGAAAGTTTTCTTGCCCCTTCCACCATGTAAAAACACAGGAAAAGTCAGCTATCTACAGCCTGGCGAAGAGCTCTCACCAAAACCAAACCATGTTGGAACCCTGATCTCAGACTTCTCAGCTCCTAGAACTACAATAAATCTGTTGCTTATAAGCCAAAAACTAAAAGTTAAAAAATCTCTACAATTGCTTGTGTACATCGGAAGTGGCTCTTTTCTCTTTTTGCTTCCTCCTGACTTATTAAGCACCGTCTTCATTGTATTTTGCCATTGTGTTATCAGTGAATCGAGGCAATAGGACATATAAACAATCAAAGAAATTATGAAAAAGTAATTAAATATTTACATAACTTGAAAGGGCAACTTACTTTTAACTTTGTTTAATATTTTTACATCGTTGTTCATTTTTGTACAAGTTTGATTTCTCCTGTGTAACCCCTATAAAATTACCACCACCAAGATATCAGTGAACAGTCACCGTAGTGTCTTGTGCTCCTCCCTTTCCTGTTTTGGTCCCTCTCCCTCCCTCTCTCCTGCTGTATGTCTCTGATCTATAGTTTGCCTGCTAGTTTTATCTTTTTTTTTTTTTCTGATCCCTTGCTTGGTTCCCTTACATTCTTCCTACAAGTTAGACCATCTGTAATTTTTCTGCTTCCTTCTGACTTATTTCACTGAGCATAATCCCTTCTAGTTCCATTCATGTTGCTGCAAATGGTATGAGTTTATCTTTTTTTCATCACTGAATAGTATTCCATTGTGTATATAGACCACATCTTAATCCAGTCATCTGTTTTGGGGCATTTAGGTTGTTTCCATACCTTAGCTATTGTATAGTGCTGTAATAAACATAGGAGGAAAAGCCAATTTTTTTAAAAAGTGATTAGTTTTAACTGGAGACTCATCAAACAGAAATATCAAGATAAAGCCTAAAATTTGTATTTTCAAATGTTTTTATTCTCTCCCATCAGGCCCTATCCAAAGTTGTGAATATTTGCATACTTCTGAATTATTCAAATTGAGAAAATACTGACATTGTAAAACTAATTTCTTTTTCACTGGAACACTTTCTTAATTATTTTACTGACATAGGTTTCTACAGTATTTCATTCTATGAATTGAAGAGTGTCACAAACAACTTTGATGAACGACCCATTTCACTGGGTGGTAATAAAATAGGAGAGGGAGGATTTGGAGTTGTGTATAAAGGCTCTGTGAACGACAGAACTGTAGCAGTGAAGAAGCTTGCAACGGTAAGTTACAGTTTCAGGAGTAAAAATAATTAAGAAAGTTTTACTTCTTACTGTGCCTCAGAATAAATGTTAATGCTTAGGACATATTTTAGTGGGTCTTTTCTTTAAATAAACATCATTCTAAGCTAGAAGTTCTTAACTTATAAAAATCTGTTGAAAGCTCTTTATTCCCCCCCCCCCAACAAAAACGTACTTGTGCATACATGCATACAACTAGATATGTGATTTAGGGAGATTCATAAACTAGAGAACCCCTGCTCTACACAGTGCATCCTGCATAATTAAGACTTAAATAGTAAATAAAACTAACATTCTTTATATTACTTTTCCCATTTAAAAATAAGATTTAGAAACTATACATTAAGAAAAAAGATGGAAAATTTTCCTGCCTGTTTTCTTTGTTCCCATTTTTACTGAGGGTTCACTGTTTATTCACTTGATATAGTCTAACAGTATCAATATATTTATATAATAAACACTCTTAGTCATATATGTAACAAATATTTGCAGATTTTGTTTTTCTCTTTGCCTTTGAATTTATTCATGTTTTCCATCACACAGAGTTTTTTTCCCAAGTGTCCATTTGTTTTTTTTAAAGATTTATTTATTTATGCATACAAGTGCTGGGGTACAGGCCAAAATCCAGGGAGGTGAGAGGATTCACCAGACAGAGTGGGGAGCAGAACAGGCAGACTGACTGAAATCCACTGCTGAGGGAAGCAGCGGGTGAGGCAGGAAATGTCTGCTGTGCCATGTGGGTCCCTTCCCCAGCCAGCGGCAGGGCAGGGATAGAACTCGTGCTGCAGTGGCTGCGATTTGCTTCAAAGTGCATTGCTTAACCCGCTGCACCACCAGGGAGGCCCTTCCCGAATGTTTATACTGTTGTCGCATATCATTTCATTTTGTTAACATAATAATTCAATGTTTACATAATTTGTAAGAGTCTTTCTTTCAATTAAACAACCCTGGGAACTTAAGCAAAATCACTAATATTTCCAGTTTTCAGTTTTCTAAAAAGTGTCAAGAATAATACCATACTATTTTAGAGAAGCAGAATCAGCACATCTCTTATACTTCTAATTGAAGCACAATAGCCTCTAGGTTACTGTATTGTATTATATTGTGTATTATTTTAATTTTTCAGATGGTTGACATTAGTACTGAAGAACTAAAACAACAGTTTGATCAGGAAATAAAAGTAATGGCAAAGTAAGTCAATGTGGCAGTGTGGTAAAGCCAAAAAGAACACTGGTTTCCTGTGTGCCATGAACAACTGATACCCATTTTCAAATATATAAAATTAAAATAGAAAGTTTAGATTTAAGGAATTAAAGAACTTTTAAACTACAATTCGGTGACTACCTAAATCATATGCCTATAGACTTAAATAGTAGTCATATTTTATTTTAATTTTTCCCCATCACTATCCATTGTCCCTTCCCCTCCCTCTCCCTTTAACCTTACTTAGCACCCTCATAATGATTTTTGGTGTTCACTAGTTTTTGAACATGTTTATTTTGTCAAGTTGTTTTTTGATGTGAATGTTCAGTGTTGTTTATCATCCTAACTTAATTTGCTTGAAGTAATTCTCTCAAATTTGCTTCATTTTGTTGAAAATGGCTGGATTTTATCCTTTTTATGTCAGTGTAATATACTATGTTATGTATATACTATATCTTCTTGATCCATTTGTATTTTGTTTTTGGTTTGTTTTTTGGTTTTTTTTGCATAGAACTGGGGTGTAGGCCAGAGGTGCAGGGCATGAGAGGAGTCACCAGAGATAGAGTGGGGAGAACTGGTAGATTGATTGAAATCCACTGCTGAGGGGACCAGCGGGTAAGATGAGCAAGGTAGGAGAGGTCTGCTGTACTATGTGGGTCACCTCCCTGGCAGAGGATCAAACTAGGGGTGATAGTGCTGGGACTTAACCCCGAAGCTACCAGGAGGCCCGATCCATTTGTTCATTGAAGGAGATTTAGGCTGCTTCCATGTCATAGCTATTGTAAATAATCTGCTGTGAATATTGGGGAACATTGGGGGTTTTTGTTGATGGTTTCAGTCTGTGGTTCCATGCCCAAGAGTGGGATTACTAGATCACAATTTTTTAAAGATAAATTTAACTTGCTTTGCAAAATGGTTTCACCAGTTTACATTTTCACTAACACAGCAATAGGGTTCTTTCTCTCTTTTCAATATGTGCCATTCTTATGGGTGTGAGATGGTATCTCACTGTAGTTTAATCTACATCTCTTTTATATAAGTGACAACATTTTTTCATATGTCTTTCGGCCTTCTGGATATCCTCTTTGGTGAATTGTCTGTTCATATCTACTGCCCATTTGTTAATTGGGTTGTTTTTTATTGTTGAAATGTATGAATCTCTTATAGATCTTAGATATTATTTCCATGTCATTTGTTGTAAAAATGTGTGAATGTGTTGTATAAATATTTTTCTCCCATTCAGTAGGGTATCTATTTAATTCTCTTGTATTTTCTTTTGCTGTGCAGAAGCTTTTTAACTTGAAATAATTCCAGTTGTTTATTTTTGTTTTTAGTTCCCTATCCACAAGCATCAAATTATTCAAAATATTTTTATCATTGATATCTTGGAACTTATGGGCAATGTATATTTTACTATTGCAGGACTGAATCTAAGTCTTTACTCCATTGAAATTTGCTTCTGTGAATGGTCTTAACCAGTAATCTAATTTCATTCTCTGTATGTGGTTTTCAGTTTTACCAGCACCATTTATTAAAGAGACTATTCTTTCCCCATTTTGTAGTCATAGCTTTATCATGGGTTAGGTGCTGGTATGCATGCGAATTTATTTTGGGGCTTTTGATTGATTCCATGGATCCAGCTGTTTGATAGGGAAGGTTATGTGCTCTGATCAGGTTCAGTCTATATCTGTTCTCTGTTAATGAGCCTCAGATTCGAGTCAGGACTCCTTACATTGTGCCCCCACCACCTTTGTGGCTCTCCAGCAATGCACCCACTATCCTGATGTCTACTCATGTGCCCCCTGACCCAGTGCAGTACCAGGTCTTAGTTAGGGGCTTTGCACTTCAGCCACTTTTCCTCCTTAACAGTTGTATTGCTCCATTGTAGCTTCAGGGTTCACTTTACACTTTTCCTGTACCTTTCTGTAGGGTTGGTATGGTGGTATGGTGGTAGGCAGATTTTCCCTTTGGGGTTTTACACTGTTTTTTTTTGTGTTTCAAGCCCAGTATTTTGTCTTCACTCTGTTGCCATCTTGCCTAGCCCCTCGTCATTGTTTTAAATCATAGCAAAGTCACTTGGAATTCCAACTATAATTCATTATCATGCTTTCTGCTCCCAGAATTCATGGCAGGTAAATTGTAGAGGTACTTTACCAAAAAAACTATAGAATAATATTTACTATGTCCTTTGATATAAACCATAAAGTATTTTCCTTAGAAGGAATTGACCCAGTATGCTAGAAAATTGGTGGATATCATCAAGAAGGGCAGAAGAAATAAATCAGGAAAATTTATTGTAATAATTATACTGATTCATTTTTGAGGTATATAATGTCCATATTACACAAAAATGCCACACAGCATAATGCATTCTTTGTGCATTCTCATCCAACCCTTACAATAACTGTTACAGGTTGACCCTCATTTTTATAAACTGAGATTTAGAAATTTTTAATAACTTGCCCAAGACCACACAACTAATAAATATTAGAACTGTTTTTCAGTTGTAGATCTGACTGACTCCAGAGCTTGAGCTTTTGATCTGAATCCCAATGGAATTTATGAATTTACATTATTTATACCCACTGCTGTAAATCACACATTCTAATTGCTTTACCTCAAGAAAGAAATAAGAAAATGCAATACATTCATTCAAAGTGAAGACAACTCCTACTGACTGACAAGAAATTAAAACTCTAACTTTTAGGATTTGCTCTCCTCACCCTTTCCCCCATTCTGCAACCTAAAAGTTAGTCGGTTAGAGTGGCTAATCAGGAAAATATTACTTAAATAGTAAAAATCTAAATATCAGTCAGAGATAACCAATTCTAATATTTTTATAAACTTCATGATGTATTAGGTTTTTTTCATCTCAGTACAAGTAAATTTAGGATATTTTACAGTCTATAACATTCTATCATAAGAGAATTATATTTCATTTAATCACTACTCCACTGGACTTGTTACTAATTTTCAATATTACAAAGTAAAGATCCTTTAAATCTCTCTGTACATAAATCTTGAAATGCATCTCTGCTAGCTTCATCAGGAAGAGTCCAAGAAATACTGGTTCAGAATGCATGAACATTTTAAGGAGAAACCAAGTATAAGAAGAAATGGCTTTATAGAAAAGTTGTGGTAATTTATATTCCTACTAGCAATTTATTACAATTCCAAACTTCATGGCCACCTCCTCACCATTGAATATTGCTGTTTTGTTTTAATAAGTGCCGGTCCCTGGACCTTACTAACAGAATGACCTTGACCATGTTTCCTAACTCTGTAGCCATTAGTTTTCTCATCTATAAAGTCAAATAATAGTTGTACTCAGTTCTATATAAAATACTACCATTAAGTTATTGTAAGGTTTAAATAAAACCAAGACAAATAATTTCCCACAATAACTTGTATGAAGTGTAAAGTCAGCAAATGGTTTTTTAAAAAGCATTTTTTTTCTCTCTAAATTTATTTATTTCTTTTCTTATATCCTTGTTCATTTTTTGTACATTTTTCTCCCCTCGGCTTCGTTCCTTTAGATCTCCCAATACCACAACACCCATGAACCCATGAACATCATCACACTCCCTTGCTATCTTCCCTCCCCTGTTTTAACCCTCTCTCTCCTTCCCTTTCTGTATGCCTTAGATCTATGGTCTGCTTGCAAGTTTTATCATTTTGTTGATCTTTTGTTTGATTTCTCTGTATTCCATATAAGTGAAACCATCCAATATTTACCTTTTTTCTTTTGACTTGTTTTGCTCAGCATAATCAATTTTCTTTTTACTATAACGCAGATGCCCGCAATTTTGTTATACTTCACCTTTCAATTGTGCTACTCTCCAGTATATAAGGAAACTCAGATTAGGTTATAAGTAATCAGATATGATTAAAGATTATAAATGTTAAATGATTTTGTTTATTTGACAACTGAGTAGTATTCCATTGTATATGTATACTAAACTTTTTGATTCATTCATCTGTTGGGGACCAAGTGGTTTGTTTCCATATCGTTCCCATTGTAAACAGTAGTGCAGTAAACATAGGAGAACAGGTTTCCTTTTGAATTAGTATTTTCATGTTCTTTGGGAAGATTCCTAGGAGTGGAATCACCAGTTCATATGGTTCCACTTTTAGTGTTTTAAGGCACCTCCACACAGCTTTCCATAGTAGCTGGACTAGTTTGCATGCTCACCAGCAGTGTAAAAGGGTTTCTTTTTCTCCGCATCCTCTCCAGCATTTTGTTTCCTGGTTGTTTTTTTTTTTTTTAATATGTGCCATTCTCACAGGTGACAGGTGTGAGGTAGTAGCTCATTGTGGTTTTGATTTGCATTTTCCTGATACTTAATGATATTGAACATTTTTTCATATGTCTGTTGGCCATTTGCATTTCTTCTTTGGAGAAGTGTGTTTTAAGTTCACTGCCCATTATCTATTGGGTTGTTGGCTTTGTTTTTGTTGAGTTGTGTAAAGTCTTTCTAGATCTTTGCTTTCAGTCCCTTTTCAGTTGTGTAGAGTGCAAATATTTCCTTCCATTCAGTAGTATGTCTCTTTTTTTGATTACTGTCTCTTTTTCTGTAAAGAAGCTTTTAAAAGCATTTTTTAAATTGTGCCAATTTGGTAGAAAATGAATCTCTTATTTTAATTTACACTTCTTAAAATATAAGACTTTAGGAAGTCTTAGTTAAGATAATGAAATGCCAGAATTAAAGATCATTTGAATGAACAAAATGAGTAAGCACTTGCATGGAATACTTACCACATTCTAGGTATATTTCTAGGCATATATATGTACTATTATTTACTTATTAAATTAATTCTCAGAGCAGCCATGTTACATAATAGGTTTTATTATCCACTTGTAAATTTCCTGAGGCTCTTTGAGGTTGTTCATTTACCATAGTTCACCTTTCCAGGGGGTAGCAGTTCTGGACTATAGACTTAGGACTATCAACTCAGCCCAATTTTCTTTTTACTATAACGCAGATGCCCGCAATTTTGTTATACTTCACCTTTCAATTGTGCTACTCTCCAGTATATAAGGAAACTCAGATTAGGTTATAAGTAATCAGATATGATTAAAGATTATAAATGTGTAAATTTTATGTCATTGAAAAATCTGTTATGTACAAGTCAATGCTTTGCATATATTAGAAAATTCTTAAAAGGGTTATCACAAAAGTTCAACATATTTCTTGATAGCTTATTTATGCTATCAGTGCAAATTTTGCTAAACAAAAGTAACTATCATCCTAATCCTTAAATTATCACAGTTTTCAATGATCTGAACTGCTAAGCTCTTATTATTATATAGAAACAGATTTTGCTTCTAATATTGATCAATATTAACTGAAAGGTGGAATGTTTTCAGAAAATTACATAGTTAATCAACATGTATAAACAGACCTTAATCTACATTCATTATAAATGATATAGTTTCTTGTTTTGTTTTTCTGCTAAAGCTGTAAATTGAGTGACTTCCATCCTCCAGCTGAATATATGTATGTATCATAATAATTCTGAGTGAAAAATCATTTGTCACAGGTGTCAACATGAAAACTTAGTAGAACTACTGGGCTTCTCGAGTGATGGAGATGATCTCTGCTTGGTGTATGTTTACATGCCTAACGGTTCATTACTGGACAGACTGTCTTGCTTGGTAAGGTGTTTGTTCATCACCTTGCTTGGCTTTCTCTTTCTGTGTTAAGATACTATTATTTACTGTGTAACAGAATCATTTAAACTCCATTAATCTTAGTATTTTTCTCTGTTCTATGAAAGTAGAAAAGGTTTCTACTTTATTGGGTGATAATATAAAATATAAAAATATTAGCCAACGCTACACTTTAAAGACCTTCTTACATATCTTTATCACTAAAAAAGCAATGCTAATCCCATTTGATCTTATTTAGAGATTATTTTTAACAACTTTAAAGTAATCATAAATTCTTTGTTATTTATTATTATTTTCAGTAGTTGCTTAGAAAAATATTGCATTTTATATATATTTGTATAGATTATTTTTGTCCTCCATCCTTTTTTTTTTAACTTGGTTCATTTCTTCTTAAGGATGATACTCCACCACTTACTTGGCACATAAGATGCAAGATTGTTCAGGGTGCAGCAAATGGCATCAGTTTTTTACATGAAAACCATCATATTCATAGAGATATTAAAAGGTAAGTGCTAGTTTTAAAGTTTCAGAAAACCCTAATTAAATATTAATTTGTTCTCATTCCAGCCACTATTGATATGCATGCCTTAACCTAAAGCTTTCTGTGAAAGCTCATCTCACTAAGGACTTCCATAGTCTCTTTTATTCAAATACCAATGACCTGAATTGAGTGCTCTTCCATGTTATTTTGCTATTCCTGACAACTTTTACCTGGTTGAAATTATTTTTATTTTATTTTCTGGATTATAACTTCTGAATCACCTTTACCCTCTATGGGTACTTTTCAGTTTTATTTCTTCTTATTTATCTATTTAATTAACACATTTTAATTAAGTGCTGGCTATGTGCTAGGTAGATGACATCATTAACAAAAGTAACATTTATAGGGGTTGATATCAAATAATCACAAAATAATAAAAGAATTTTGGTGTGTATTCTTAGTATAAAAAGAGTTCTTGAGGAAGTCATATTTAAACCAAGATATACACAACTAGCAAGAAATAAGAAGGTAAAATTTGAGTGCAGTTATGAAGTTGGAGGAAAAATCACATTAAGCAGAAGGAACCACATTTACTAGACTGGTGATGATAGTGAACATGGTAGCATGATGAATTACAGGAACTGAAGTAAATGCAGTGTGACTCAGGTGCAGAAATTAAAAATTCTGTTGATGTGAAGTAAAATTTTAGAGATAGATAAGGAGCTGAGACTAAGACTTAATAGACAAAGGTGAAGATTTTACTTTTATCCTAACTATGTCAGATGTTGTTGAAAATTATAAATAGAAACTTGGCATCATATTTTAGTTTTAGAATTGCTTTGACTAAAATGTAAAGAACTGTTTGTAAGAAGGGGTAGCTGGAGGCTATCTTAGAAGTCTGTCATGTTAGAATTTTGTAAGGATAGTTAGGAAGCTATCATCAAACTTGGTTGTAGTTCATAGAAGAGAAGTGAGCAGACTTAGAAATTAAAGTGGTATGATTTCCTGATATCTTTACTGCAGAGGCATGAGGGAGAGAGGTGTCAGGAATGACTCCTAAATTTTGGCTTCTAAAATTCATTTTGGGGCCTCCCTCATGGCGCAGCTGGTTAAGCAGCGCACTGTGGGGCAAACCGCAGCCACTGCAGCACAAGTTTCATCCATGCTGCCAGCCAGGGAGGGGCCCCACATGGCACAGCAGAACTCTCCTGCCTCCCCTACTACTCCCCTCAGCAGTGTGTTTCAGTCGGTCTGCCTGTTCTTCTTCCCACTCTGTCTGGTGAATCCTCTCACCTCCCGTGACTCTAGCCTCTACCCCAGCTCTTGTATGCATAAATAAATGTCTTTTAAAAAAATAAAATAAAATTCGTTTTGGATTGATTACAGCATGATTCACTTATATAAAAAACAAAAGAGGACCAGGTTGGGGACAGGAGATCGGAGGGTGTGGACAATGTGACTTTTCTTTTCGTATACATTATGTTTGTGCACATGTTTTTAAGATACAGGAGTGGAAATGTTAAATAGATTGTGTGACATACAGATTTGGAGCAGGAAAAATCAGCTGAAGATATAAATGTGTGTATTACTTGCACTCAGGTAATAACTGAAGCACTGTCATATGATTATATTAACTTAAGGAGAGATACAGATTATGAAAAGATCCCAAAATCAAGTCCTAACGAACTTTATAATTTTAACTTTATTTGCTTAAATATTCTGTTGAAGTATTAGTTTACATCATTGTTAGTGTTTTGGAAGTGTAGGCTCTTCCCCTTCAGGTGTAGCTACCATAGCACACCTACCATCCCAGCACCCCGCCTCCACCCTTGTCCACTGTGCTCTCTCTCCACTTTGTTCTCTAAGGAACTTTAAGACTTATTGCTTATGTAGAGAATTGATCCCAAAAGGAATCTAAGAAAATAGGCACAGAGGTAAGATAAAAACCATAAGAATGTGGTATCCCTGAAAACAAAGAAACAGACTTCCCAAGAAGGAATATACAAAATCAGTTATTTTTTAGAGTTCAAGATGAGGACTGAAAAGTAACCATATTATTAGTGCCATGAAAGTCATTCGGGACTGACTTCCATGTAGTAATTGGGTCAGAAGTCAGGTAGTAGTTGAGGAGAGAAAGGAAGCTGGAGAAACAGATGTTGAGTATAAACAAGTCTTTTAAGACATTTAGGTAGTGAATGGTAATAACTGGAGACAGCGGTTATTCAGGAAATTTTTTTAATTTATTTTTGCATAGAAGAACTGAGATATAGACCAGACATGTGGGGGAGGTAAAAGGAATCGCCAGAGACAGAGTGAAGAGCAGAACAGGTGGTTCTACTAATATCCACTGCTGAGGGGAGCAGCGGGTGAGACAGGAGAGGTCTGCTGCACCCTATGTGGGTCAGCTCCCTGGCCAAGGATCAAACTCAGTCCATTAACGGTGATGGTGCTGAGACTTAACCCTTAGGCCACCAAGGAGGCCCCAGGAAACTTTTTTTTTTTTCACTAAAACATACTTATATGCCTGTGGGAAAAGAGATATGATTATACAATAAAAGAGAAGTAGTTTATAGTGTGATTTATATGTGAGTGATTTTTAATCTGTATCATTATTAGCCTGCAGTCCTCTATTTTCAATACCTCCATACTGAAATACCTCACCTGGATGTCCCAAGCAACTCTAAAATCAAAATGTCAGAAATCAAATTTCCATCAGTACCTCTCCCAACCCTAAGTCTTCCTCCTGTATTCCTGTGCTGATCAAATGAAGTCACTGTTGTCTTGTCTGCTAAGCTACAGACCTTCTCCTGTTCCAAATCATACTAATTACTAAGTACTATTGAGTGTGCCTCAAAATTTGCACCTCGTATTTTCCCTAGTTCTTTAGACCTCCACTGTCTCTTACTTGCTTTTTTATAAACCATCCCCCTCAACATTCAACCATTCTATGCGAGATTTCATCGACTCATTGCCAGGTTATGGTCCTAAAAGTCAAGTCTGATAACACCTGCTCCATACCATGAACACTTTAGCTGGTATCCTATTTCTCACAGGATAAAGTTCAAATTCTCTCCATGTTCCATTGACACAAATTTCTTGAAATTGACCATATGTTTTTATGTTTTCATTACTTTGTTCATGTCTGTAAGTCCTTTTTATTCCTCAGTTAACTATTAACTTCTTATAAACATTCAAGACTTTTCACTTTGTCTTTGGAATTTTCCCCAGTTCTTCCAGGCATGTTTTTTCTTTCAACGTTTTGTACCTAGTATCACCATTAAAGGGAGCTTATTGATTTTTAAATTATTCATAAGACTTTAAATTATTCATAAGTCTTTGTCAAAGACAAGATTCAAAGGTTTCCCCCATGCCCAGTACCATGCTTAAATACCAAGCACATAGTAGTCTCAATAATAAAATTTTGTTAAATGCTTTAAGATCTATTTACCACATTATTTCTCCTTTGAAAGAATTGATATAGTACAGAAAAAAGAATAAAGAAATGAGTGATTAGGATACACTGGTTGGAAATTTGTTATTAATGAACCAAAAGGTGTAGAAAGTAATTAGGAAACTTTGAGGAGTTACACTATAATAAATTATTTGTGAAATAATAAAAGTATCTCCCACTAGCATGGACAGTTTCATTTCACTTTCATTTCCTTAAAATTTTTCTTTAAGAACAAAAAAGGAGGCAATTATTTCTCTTTAGCACTAATCTAAATTTTAGATTTATTTACATAAATTTCAGGTTTTATGGTGCTTATTCTGAAATGGGATACTATGTAAATGCATATGTACTTGTCTGTTTTAGACATGGCTTGAAATACCTGGGAAAAAGAACATTTTTTCCTCCAAATTTTATATTTTTCCAGTGCAAATATCTTACTAGATGCAGCCTTTACAGCTAAAATATCTGACTTTGGACTTGCACGGGCTTCTGAAAAGTTTGCCCAAACAGTCATGACTAGTAGAATTGTGGGAACAACAGCTTATATGGCTCCTGAAGCTTTGCGAGGAGAAATCACACCCAAATCTGACATCTACAGCTTTGGTGTGGTAAGTTTCATGTATTAATTAATAACAATAATCATTCTAACTATAACTGAAATTAAAGTAAAAATATTTTGAATATAGCTTCCTTGCTTGACTCTGCTATATAAAGACATGAATTGTTCTCTTTCAACTGTAATTAAGTGAGAATGTTATAAAATCTCTCAATTTATAAAATTTTTTCATTGTTTTCCAAAATTACTGTAAGAAACTTTTACCACATTATTCTCATGAATTAATATATGATTCTTAAATCATGCATGAATAAAAAGTATATACACTTCAGTGTCATATTTTTTAAAGGAAATGTGCTTTGTCATTTTTTCATCTACCACTCTATTCCTAATAATTCTTAAGATGGAATGAGAGGCATGTGGGGGTGGTTGCAGAAATTGGGTACTTCCTCGTTTCAGTTTTTCATGCTTCATATATGGAAATTGAACTTAATAGAACCATGAAATGAAGTCAGAAGTTTGTAGTAAGATCTAAAGTTTAGAAAATAATATTCTGCTAAAACCAAGCGAAAAGTATTCTTGTGAAGAATCCCTTGCAAGATAGGAAAATGAGTGAGAATTTCATGTTGAGTGGAGACTGTTGAGTAAGTTGTCAATAGGCGCAAATTATTTGTGGGAGTAGATGAATCCAAGAATCTGTGAAGGAAGAAGGTTGGTAAAGATAACCTGCCAAATCATACCAAACAGGAACACACTGCTCTTGCCCCCAGGAGCACTTATCTTCCTATATGTTATCTTTAGTATTATATTAATGGAATTTTTTTGTGTGTGTTCATAGGTTTTACTAGAAATAATAACTGGACTTCCACCTGTGGATGAAAACCGTGAACCTCAGTTATTGGTAAGTGAAAGTTCATTTTTCCATCCCTTTTCTCTTTGCATTTATAATCTAAGTTTATATGCATAAATTTGGAATCTGGGAAAGCCATTTTCTATTGTCAGTCTTTCCATTAGCAATTATTTATAACATACAAAAAGAACATCAAATATTTCTAATCTAAGCCTGCTGAGAGTTTGCGTGAAGCTTGAGAACGTCACATATATCCTATGTTCTGGTTTATAAGTAAAATCAGAAAGAACTCTTTGATTTCTATTTTTTTTTTCCAGTATGACCTTTATTTTGCTATTTTCAGGATGATTACTAACAGGTTTTTCAGTTCACAAACAAAGAACAACATGCCTTCCAATCAAACTTTTATCAGAATAGAATTGCTAGTAAAATTCTTGATCCATTCTTTAATAGAGTATTTTATTTATGAAATTATATAAAGCTTTACTCAATTTGTAAAGTTAAACATTCATTGACAAGTATATAAACAGACTAAGTGAATACTGAAACAATAGGGAAATTATGCCATTGCTTTTTTCATATATAGTAAAGTTTAAGAACTTAGAGTCTTTTTTTAATTAGAGAACTACAGAAATATCTGTCATTAGTAGGTTCTTAAAATTAAGTAATTACACCAAATTTACATTAATATCTGTATTCTAATGGGACAAAACAGTATGGCAAATTCAGACAATACCCATGTACCAAATTATTTCCCTAGAATGGAGATTAGAAAATCAAAAATCATCATACTTTTTTGAGAAAAGCATTAAATACAATATTATGAGTGTCTCATAAAAATGTACATTTAAAAAATTTCCAGTGTATTGAAAATGTAAAAATGAAATATAGCTATATAATATTTCACATTAATATATACTTACAGAACATAATATTACTGTTTAAGGTTATTATTAAATTTTAAACTTTTTACAGTCATACATAAAAAGTAAAGTTTTGTCCTCATCAAAGAAATAAAATTTTCTGTGTAATTGGTTGTTAGAGGTCAGGGAAGAAGATACAGTTTAGTGTACAGGCATAGTAAAACTTCAGGGTGGATTGGATTATACAGGAAAGCACATACAGGAGGACGAGAACAAAAAGCATGGAGGCTAAAGATGGAATTCAGTGTTTTACTAACTTTCAACTTAACACTTTTTAAGTATGTCTTACTTGTCTAATTGTCTGTCCTCTTGCCTGAGACTTTTTTCCCATTCAGAAGATTATGAAAGCCGCAAAACTATAATTCGAGTAAGGGTGAAATTTTACTCGAATTCAGAAAAACACAAATATGTCTTAGTCACAAGTATTGTTGTGCATTATGATGTAACAGTGAAATTCGTAAAACTTACTAAGGGAATATTCTGTTCTTGCACTCAATTTTTAAGATTTGAATGTGTTGTGACTATAAATAAGATTTTAATATAAGTGCAGCTTTTAAAAGTTATTCTTTTGAAGTACTTTTCCATCACTATATTCTGCCATTGCACTTTCTAAATTCATCCTTGGAAACTGGAGCATTTATAACTGACCTCACTTAGTCTTTCCTATCTGTATTAGTTTCCTATGACTGCTGTAAAAAATTTCCCATAACCTGGCACCTAAAATGACAGATATGTGTTCTCTGCTAGTTATGGGAGTCAGAAATCTGAAATCAAGGTGTTGCAGGGCCATATTACCTCTGGGTGAGTTCTTAGGGATAATCTGTCCCATGTCTTCCCGCTTCTGGTGGCTGCAACTCTCCTTGAGTTGTGGCCCCATCAGTCCAGTCCCTGTTCCATTTCCTCACTAGTCTGCTTTCTTCTCTTTCTGTCTCATATACACATTTGTCACATAAACCCACTCAGGTGGGTTTAGAGCCCACCTGAGGAATCCAGGATGATCTCATCTGAAAATAATAATTTCCTTCATTACATCTGCAAAGAAATTCTTCTCCAAATAAGATCATATCCACAGGTTCTGGAGCTTAGGATGTGGATATATCTTTTGAGAGTGTACCTTTCAACCCACTCTAACATCCTACTCCTGTACCTCTCTCCTTATTCACTACTTTTTCTCTCTGGTGTGGTACCCTCCATCTTTTCAACAATTAGAGTGCCCCTAAAGAAATTTGCCTGTGCAGGGAGGCAGTCTGGGTCCAGACGTTGGAATTGCATTATGAGAAGCACATCAAGAAACAGACCTGTGCTGGCAACCTAGGGGAAACTACTCAGTGGGACATAAGAGCTACTAGCTCATTCACACAAATACAAAAATTAGAAGGCAAATGGCTGATGGTATCTAGGAGGTAAGTATGCATATATCTTTGTGAGTGTTTAAAGATAGCAGACCTTCTCTTGTCTGTCTTCAATTCTTAATAATATTATCAAAGTAGATAAGAGTACATGTTATTATAAACTTTTATCATAATGGTTTAATGATTAAACCATTAAAATTTATATTATTTCCCTTCCATTTGAAATTCAATGTGTTAACATTCATTTTAAAGCTTGATATTAAAGAAGAAATTGAAGATGAAGAAAAAACTATTGATGATTATGTTGATAAGAAGATGAGTGACATTGATTCCACATCCATTGAAAATATGTATGCTGTTGCTACTCAGTGTCTGCATGAGAAAAAAAATAAGAGACCAGATATTAACAAGGTATTAAATTTTACAATTATTTTAAAAGTAAGGTATTATTTTTTTATAATTTTTTAAAGGATTATGGGATTCATTATTTTTCTACAAGTACACATTTCAAACCATTTATTTAATGTAGTTTCTTTTTGGTTTTGATTTTGTTCTCTCTCTCTCTTTTTTATTTTATTTATTTATTTTTAATAAAAGGTTCAACAGCAACTGCAAGAGGACAGCATCTTAAAACATGGCCTTTAAACTCTTGGCTTCCTATATATAGCTCTCCAAGACATTTTTTCATTAAATTTTTTTGTAAACTTTCTTCTTATCTTTACCAAGTAAGCATGTACAGCAGCAACTGTTAAAACTTATGTAGCACCTCCAACATATAGAGCAAACAAAAGCAGAGCTACTGTGTCACTGCTTAGCCCTACCTTTCCACTGTCACCCCAGTTCTTACAGCTGTCTCTAAGACATTTCCTCGGAACCTCACCAAACAGTTTATAAACTACAGGATTGAAAGGACCCACGACTGAAACCTGACTCGACTACTAATTGGCTGTAAAATTTTGGGAAATTTCCAGTGTCTTTGAACCTTGGATTTTTGCTCTTGTGACTTTGGACTAATAATATCTCCTGTGTCTGACAGGTAGTCATGAAACTAAAGTGATGTAAAATATATACCAGCATTTTGTAGCTTGTAAAGTGATATAAAATTTAAAGGTCCTATAGATGATTATAAAATCCTATTGCTGTCATGTCTTTGTTGTCATCTTCCCAGTGTGCTATTTTAAACAATCATTTATCACAAACCCAATATTCCCTGATGGTATGTTGTTTTAGGTGATGTTCTATGGCAAAGTCGAAGGAATTTTGCAGATGCAGTTGAGGTTCCTAATCAGCTAACTTAAAGTATCTTCAGGGATATGTTGGTAGAATGGCCTGCTCTAATAAAATTTTTTATTAAAAGAAATAGAGAATCTGTTGGCCTTGAGAAAGTAAATTACTGTGCTGAAATTGTCATATTGGTGGAGACAAAGTGTAGCCTTAGAGATGCGAGCTACCTTCCAGTTATTAGTCAGGAAGACAAAACCATACTGTATATGGGTTTCTGTTGCGATTACTTGACTAAATCATTCTATTTATTTTTCTTTTCAACTAGCAAATGCTTCTGCTTACTTATTTTATAAAGGTAATTTGAAAGAAGTATCTTTCCCCAAGAAAGCATTAGGAATGTCTAAAGACTATATAGAGGATAATCTTCTCCTATGGTCAGTATCATCAGCTCACATAATTGCCTTTTTTTGGATATGGTAAAAATATTTAAGATCTACTCTCCTAACAAGTCCAAACATTATAGAATACAGTGTTATCAAATTATTCCACTATAGAAGCGGACACACACAGGAATGACTTTTAAGTCATTCAAATTCTAAAGCAGTGAGTAGGGAAGCATAAGCAATGAATTCTCAAAATGAATGCAAATTGTATTCCTCAAAGAAATGGGCAGGGGTGGGGGTAATCACTTTATGAAATACTCTTACCTAAAATAATAACTATTAAATTATTTCAACAAATTTTTCTTGGTTGTTTTCTGTGTTCCAAATGCCTGCCAAGGCATTTATAAAGGCAATGGACATATAAAAATGGGCAGTATATAGACTATAATTTGACTGAAGAGCAGAGGGCAATCAAGACCAAGTATCCGCCAGTTGTGTGGAAGTATGAGTATTTGGATCATATGGCACATTTGCAGTTAATACACATGGAGAGTTATCCTGGAGGAAGCCGTGAGCAGTGTGTGATGGTCACAGATAATGGGACTATAACACAACCTCTAAATAGTGAAGGACAAACTCAGAAAGATGTTTCATTTTCTTCTGTTTCACTTTCTGCATGAATGGCTTTGTAAGTTTAGTGCTGATGAATTCTCATACCCCAGAAAGTAAAAGTACTTAATATTAATCAAGGAAACTTCAAATTATGGTCATTTGGTGGGAAGAAGAATTCTCATTGTGTAAGCACCCTATAGGTGTTGGAGTCGAGGCAGTAACATCGTCAATGATGCAGATCCATAATAAAAAGTCAGAGGTTTTTGTGATCATTGACATTCAAGATAACAGGGGAAAAAGACTCCTACAAAGAACACTTTTTCTCTTCCTTTTGAGAAGATACCAGAATATACATACTCCAGTATCTATTGATATATGGGAATTTGCAAAGCACAAATTGTAACAAATTTTAAACAAATTGTAACAAATTTTAAATTGTAACTTTTAGAAAAGGAAAACCAGAACACAGCCTTGACATATGTTACCCAAAAATTCAAACTTGAAAAAATTCTTCAGGTGGCAAATATGGTCCTTTATTTATTCGCTGTTACAACAGCAGGTACCTCACACCTGTTCAATGTGATGCAAGCCTGGTCCCAAAAGGAACCACTACTATAGGCAGCAGTCTGAAGCTCCAAATTCTCCAATCTCTTACCTAATCCAGTTTGAAAAAAGAATAATTTGAGAAATATTATAGCCAGGATTTTAATTTTCTTTCCAATTGCTTAAGACATTTTTTCCAGGAGCCCTCCCTGGTGGCGCAATGGGTTAAGCAACACAATGTGTGGCAAACAGCAGCCACTGCAGCATGAGTTTGAATCCCTGCCCCTGGCCAGGGAGGTGACCCACATGGCACCGCAGACCTCTCCTGCTTTGCCTGCTGCTCCCCTCAGCAGTGTATTTCAGTGAATCTACCTGTTCCCCCACTCTGTCTCTGGTGGATCCTCTCACCCCCCACACCTATGGCCTGTACCCCAGTGCTTATATGCAAATAAATAAAATCTTTTTAAAAAAAAGACATTTTTTTACGAATATACATTAATAGAAGTTGTGCTTTAGATAGAGTAGGATAGAGACCATCCTGTATTCTAGTTGGTTTTCATAGAAATAGTTGTAGCTGAACTTTTGGAAGTTTTCTCTAAAAAGAGCTCTGAATTTCTCCTGCTCTCATTTTTTTAGCACTGGCATATTGACAGTTTCTTAATATAAAAAAAGTCCCTCAACTGTCTCCTCTGGCTGACCTGTTTGCTCTCTTCAAGCAAAAAGTCAAGACTAAGACATAGTCTACAATGCTTGGTTGAATGTGGAAAGTGTGTCTTGACACACATTGGCAGTCCCTGCAAAGACTAGGTAGGACATTAATTGCCTAAAGATACTTAAGAAACTCTGTCTATTTACTAGCTGGTGGCTAAGTTGAGACTTCAGTGGCCACACATCACAAAAATACAGTTTTTACAGAATTAGTTTACTAAACTCATGACATAAATAAGACAATTAGCAACAATGACAAATCTACTGAGAGTGTAGTGTCTGATTACGAGTCACTGCATTACATTATTTTAAATGCTCAGTACTCAACAAAAATATAGTAGGACATATATACAAGAAGATACTAAAACAACAAAGTATGGTCCATATCCAGTGGGAACAAAAGAGTCGATAGAAACTATCTAAGCAGATAGACCTAATGGATATTTACAGAGCTCCCCATGCCAAAAGAAATGAATACACATTCTTCTCAGCTGCAGACATTCTCAGGCATCAGCCATATGCTGGAACACAAAACACGTCTCAAAAAATATATGAAAATAGAAACTATATCAGGGCCTCCCTGATGGCGCAGCCACTATGAAGCATGCACGGTACATTAGCACGAGTTTGATTCGCGGCCAGGGAGGGGACCCACGTGGCGCAGCAGACCTCACCTGCCTCGACCGCTGCTCCGCTCAACAGTGTATTTCAGTTGATTTGCCTGTTCTGTTCCCCACTCTGTCTCTGGTGAATCCTCTCACCTCCCGCGACTCTGGCCTGTACCCCAGCTCCTATATGCATAAATAAATAAATAACTCTTTTTTAAAATGTTTAAAAAAAAAGAAAATAGAAGGTATATTAGACAACTTTTCTGATCACAATGGCATAAGGCTGGAAAGCAACCATTTAAAAAAATCCCAAAATTAGCCAAATGTGTGGAGACTTTTTGCAAAATGTGTTTAAATAATTCTTGGCTTGATGGAGAAATCAAAGGAGAAATTAAAAATCTGGAGACTAATGAAAATGAATAGACAAGCTGCCAGGTCCTCTGGGATGCAGCAGTTGTGATATTAAGAGGAAAATACAGAGCATTACAGGAACACATAACTAAACAAGAAATATCTCAAATATACTAACTTTACACCTGAAGGAACTAGAAAAATAAGGATGAATGAAACAAAAAATCAGTAGAAAGAAATTATTAAAATTGAAGTGGAAATGAACAAAATAGAAAACAAAAAGAAGTGGCAAAAGATCAACAAAACCAAGAATTGTTCTCACAATAAAAGTGAACCCCCACCCAAAAAAAAAGAGGAACGCCAAATAAAAAAGAATTGGAAATGAAAGAGGTGAAGTCACAATACAACAGGATAAGTAAAAAGGATAATAAGACACTACTAGGAATGTCTATATGCAAATAAGCTGCACAGCTTAGAAGTCAGCAAATTTTTGGAATCATAAGAACCTTCCAAGACTGGGCCTCCCTGGTGGCACAAGGGGTTGAGCACCAGGCTATGACGCATCTCCAGCCATTGCAGCAAGAGATCGATCCCCAGCCAGGGAGGGGACCCACATGGCATAGCAGACTCCTCCTGCCTTGCCTACTGCTCCTCTCAGCAGTGTATTTCAGTCAGTCTGTCTGTTCTGCTCCCCACTGTGTTTCACCCCCGACACACACACATCTGGCCTGTACCCCAGTTATTGTATGCATAAATAAATAAATCTTTTTTAAAAATAAAAAGAACCTTCCAAGACTGAGTCAGGATGAAGTAGACAGCTTGAGCAGACTATCCACAAGCAAAGAAATTGAAAGATTAAGCAAAAGTTTACCTACAAACAAAAACCTAGGACCAGATGATTTCACTCTACCAAACCTGTCATTCTCAAACTCCTCAAAAGAAATTTGAAGAGGAGGGAATGTTCCCAAACACAATTTATAAAATGAAGGGAACGAAAGGGAAATATAGAAAACTATAATGTTTCCAATGAACTATATGCAAAAGTCCTCAACAAAATCTGGGCCAATTGAATCCAACAATATATTCAAAGAATCATCCATTGTGATCAGTGGGATTCATTCAGGTATGCAAGATTGGTTCAACATATGCAAATAAATCAATGCCATTCACCACATCAAAAAGAGAGATAAAAATAAAAATCACTTCAACAGATACTGAAAAAGCATTTGACAAGATTCAACTTAGGATTTTTAAAACTCAATAAAATGACAATAAAAGAAACACCCCAACATAATAAAGGTCTATGAGAAATCCACAGCCAACGTCATACTTAATGTTGAAAAACTGAAAACATTTCTCCTAAGAGCAGGAACAAGACAAGAATGTACTTTTCCTAGTCAAAGTAATTTGGAAAGAAAAAGGCCTAAAAAGGAGTCCGAATTGGGACAAAAGAATTGAAGTTATCACTATTTTCAGATGACATGATAATGTACATAGAAAATCCAAAAGTGGGGCCTCCCTGGTGGCGCAATGGGTTAAGCAACACACCATGAAGCAACCCGCAGCCACTGCAGCATAAGTTCTATCCCTGCCACTGGCTGGGGTGGTGACCCACATGGCGCAGCAGACCTCTCCTGCCTCACCCGCTGCTCCCCTTCAGTTGATCTGCCTGTTCTGCAATCCACTCTGTCCTTGATGAATCCTGTCACCCCACCCCCATACCTCTGACCTGTACCCGAGTTCTTGTATGCATAAATAAATAAATCTTTTAAAAAAAAAAGAAAATCCAAAAGACTCTACAAAAAAAATCATAAATGAACACAGTAAAGGGGCAGGATATACAACAATATACAGAAGGCTGTTGGGTGTCTATATTCACCCAATGAGTTAGAAGACAAGAAAACTCCCATTTATAATTTTACCAAAATGATGCAATACCTGGGAGTAAACTTAACAGAAGAGATGACACATCTAACACTGAATTCTATGAGACACTGTAAAAAGGAATTAAAAAAAAGAAACAGGAAGAAATGGAGAAGGAAATTTTGTAAATATGACACAGCTATCTGTGTGTATGTGTACAATATCCACCTTTCTATTCTGCTTGGAATGCCAATACTTGGTTGCCTGGCACCCTATCATTTCTTCAAGACCCATTCCACAAACTATTTTCTGGTTCTCCACATGGAAACAGGTACACTTGTGTTTCCATGGTATTGCAATAAATATTTGTAAACTTATAATTTTAAGTCATATGTTACACTCTTTGTTAAACATTTATGAGCACTGAAGTGTTTTCCCTTTAATTTATTTAATCCTCATAATCCTATGGTTAGTTGGTAGTATTATTTATCTACATTTTACAAATGAGGAAACTGAAGGGCAGTAACTTGCCAAAGATCAGGCAGCTAATAAATCAGAGAATTGGGACTTTGAACTCAGACATCGGGCATTAGTTTCAATCTTTACCACTACCCTCACTTAAGCCATCATATTAATTTTACCTATTTTTTTGGGAGGGTGTCCTGGGTGCAGGCCAGAGGTGCAGGGGGTAAGAGGATTCCCCAGAAACAGAATGGGGAGCAGAACAGGTGGACTGACTGAAAGCCACTGCTGAAAGGAGAAACAGAAGAGACAGGAGAGGTCTGCTGTGCCCTATGTGAGTCAGCTTCCTGGCCAGAGATGAACTCAGGCTAATGAGATGATAATAGTGCTGAGACTTAAGCCCTAGGCCACAAGGGAAGACCAATGGTTTTAAACCACTACATTTTGGGTTAGTTGATGATGTTTCTAGTGTAGCAACATCTAACTCATTCACAGTATATAGTGTATAAGTGAGAGCATTGCACACATACGTACATATGCTCACTTAGAAATATGAACCATGTTGTCTGATCCATACAGCTTGGTAATAAGAAACTAAAATACAATTTAACACCCATTCATGGTTTGCTTCTTTCCATTAAGCATCCAGAATTCGGCAAGAAATCACAATGTGGCTGAATCCTAGCAAGTGCCAATCAGTGGTAATGGAGCAGCACAGGCAGTTGAGTAGACCGGTCTTCATCTTTTCCAGTGGACAGTCCACTGATGAGGATCAGCACCAAAATTATTTCTTTTTAGGACTGAATCTGCTGTATCTTATGTCACAGAAACCATTTTTCACAGGGCAAAGGTCTCCTATCAATGCCTGTGAGGTTTGCTTTGGCCAGAAATATAAGCCTCTGTAGTTATCTACCTCCTCTGAGTGTGCACCTTTCTCTACAGTTCAAGGAAAGGTACAATTTTTTCTTTTAGTCATTCAAATAAAATGTCCACTCTATCCTAGCCACTGTACTAGCTCTATCTGAGCTTGTGTTTTAGCAGGAGACAATAATATATGCATAGATAATTAATATATGCATAGATATGAGGAAAAATAAAGCAGGATTCATAAGAGACCCAGAAGTACAACCAGATTTGACTCAGAGAGGACATATAGGGACAAGCAGACCTGAAGATACTGGATTAGTGACCCCAGTGTGGGGAACAGAACATTCAATGCTCTGAGACAGCAATTGTGTTTGACCCTTCCCTTACAGCTGGTAGATTAGGACAGATAAGGAACTGGAGCAGACTGGTGAAGGTAAGATAAAGGCCTGGATGAAGTTACACAGAACTAGTGGCCAAAGGACCAGGTTTTATTTTCTTTCACCACAAGATACCAGTACTAGTAACACTTGTGAAGTAACACAACTATCAGTATCATTTAAGGCAAATGGTACCTGCCATGACATGAGTCATTTGTGGAACAAAAGAATTCTGGACCCACACAGTGTTATTGAAATCTCTGAATATGGAGCCCATGCATATTTAAAAGAAAACCAACCTCCTATTCCTAGTTGATGGTATAGCAAAGAGGATCTGTGGAAGGATACAGAACCAACCACGAGAATCCGAAGCACATTACTTCCCAGTAGAAATTCCTTATTTACCTCTGTTAAATACTATTTTTAGAATCAGGTCTTCTAATAATTTCCCCATCATTTGGGAAGCTGCTGTCAAAGACAAGTTTTGTAATAAAGCTAATAAAAAAAGGGCTAGTTCAATATTGAATGGCACACAGGAAAGTATTCCATGTTTGTGGGATGAATGAGTAGCAGCTTTGGCAAGTGAGTTGATCACCCTATAACATACCAGGGTGTTTCTATCATTCTTCTTACAGCAGTGGAAAAGTTCTAATCTAAATTAAGGTTTCCTAGCTTTTAAGTTATATTTAAAATCTTTTAGATTTGGTCAGGCAAGTTAACAAATGAATGGATTTCTAACTAACCATCAGTTTCTGCATTATGCAGATTTAAATATTTTAAAAATCATACTAGTAAATACACTTAGTACACAATTTAAAGAGAAAAGATTTTTTATTGCAATATAAAATGCACTTATAAAATGTCCACAGAAGGCATGTACTTCTTCATTGCTATATAAATTTATTGGGAATACTCTATTCACCTCCTATTGTTATGATGCCATCTAAGACATACTGTAAACGATGAGTTATACTCTATAACAAACGCATCACTGATTTTCAGCAATCATTGGTTTAATAATAATTAGTTTAAGACTATATAATCACATCTATATTCTGGAATGTCCATTTGCTTTCATGTAGTGTAGTAGAATTTAGAGTATAATTGCACATGAATGGTACATAAAAACATTCACTACTAAATAATTTTATACCTTTAAGACAGGTTAACAGTCTTCCTGGCTGAGAAACAGCTTCCACCTGTTCTACAGCACAGTTCTGGGACTTGCAACGCAGTGATTTGTGTGTTGGTGTGTGAGAGAGTGCATGTGTGTGTGTGCCCGCACCCATGGGACAACATAAAGTCTACCTTTAGTAAACAAGTGCAGTGTTACTATTGATTGTTTTGCATGTTAACATATTATAGTCTGATTATTTGTAAACAAAATTCCACAAATACTTATAATTGTAGGGGAAAAAAAATCCATTATTCTAATATGCTTTGCTTGACATACAATAGATTTCTGAAAGGTGCATATACTTCCTTAGATAATAAAGTATAAAAATGAGTGTTTCATACTTTATACTATGAAATGTCCATTTCTATCATCTGGTTTATGCAGCATAAAGTTTAGGTGAAGAAATTCTAAATCTTGGATCTCCACAGTTCATTTAGAAAACTCCTTAAAGTTATGGCTCCTGCAGCAGGTTAAAATATGAAGTGTTCTAGCTCCCTCTATTTCAAGTATCAACCAAAAATGAGGCTCAAAATCTTTGTAGATTATAAGTGAAAATGCAAAGCTTTAGAAAACAGATGTTTTAAGATAAAGTATAAACTCAAACTTCTAAAGTTGTGTTAAAGTCTAAGTACCAAGACTTTAAAAAAAATTTAAATCTGAATATTTGCTCAAAAGTGATATAGAACACAATTTGCCTTTATATATATGGGTTTAGAAAGAAGTAGCATGCTTAAAACCTGTCAGTATTATTGACTTTAGTGTTGTTGGTATTAACATTCAACCCATACATAAATATTTGGCCTTACCATACTTACAATGAAATGACTTACTTTTGAAATGGAAATTTTTAAAGCACTAAAACAGAATTTACCAAAGCTGTTCAGACATTCTTTGAATATCAACAGAAACCCTGCATTATAGAAAATATATGGTACCCTTGAAGGTTTCAGAGTGAGCTGATCTGAAATTTTAATGCTATTTATAAACCAAAGCCAAATAGAAAAGACTGCTGCATTAAAGCACTGTTCCTAAAAGCTGCATACATGATCCCTCCATCTGAGAGTTAGCACTGTTTTCAGAGTAAGCGGCTTTCCACCTTTCTGTAGGCACACTGAGCCTCCAGCTTAGGAAATAATATAATCTGGCCCTAAACAATAATTATGTGTATGAGTATTTTAGTCATTCTTTTTTCTATAACAAAAAAAATCTGATGTTTCACCAAAGAGTGTACCTTACTTTGAGATATTAGACTTTCTGTAATTGGCCCAACTGTATAAAATTTCAGAATTATGTGAAAGTGTGAAATTATCACTCTATGAAAACAGTGTGACAAAACTAAACATTATTATGTCAAACCTTTTTAGCTTTAACTCAAAAATAGAAATCATGAGTTTTCTTATAACATTAATTTTAAAAACACACAGAAGTGAAAAGTGCTATTTTTCAAAAAGTACGTTTCCCCCTACTATATATCAATATGGAATGATTTCAGTTATCCTGTACTAAAAGCTGGAGTTTTATAAAACTAGTATTGTAACATTTAGTAACAGTGATTTTAATCAGTAGTGGCTTCCGTTTCAGCTGGACCCCTGATTAGTCTTCTAATTCCTCTTTTTCCTGCAGGACCTTTTGGTTTTGCAAAACTTTGCTTATGTGCATGCTGCTTGGGGTGTACTTCTTCATAAAGGAAGTCTGCAGTCAGCTCATCCCCATTGTCTATCTCAATCTGTAAGAGATGAAATTAGTAAGTATGATGCAATGTGACAATACACAACATTCAAAACTCAATATAAGCCAACAAATCAATTGTTAGGCACGAATGCTTACAAACAGATACAGAAGATACATTCCAGCAAGAGCGAATAAGGACCACACACAAATAGTTTTCACTTTTTTTTTGGTGGGGAGAGAAGGAATGAAAGGGATGTTAAAGGAGTTGCCCGGATATATAGCTCTTTCTACTTGATTCCATTTGGTTCTTTCTTTTCCAATTTTATGTCTAAAAGTAGAAACCAGAATTATATTTTCAAGTTATTTTCCTGTATTCAGATATATTCATGGCCCATTCAATTGGGTCACTTGAAATTACTCTAAAATAGGGCTTGGAAAACTATGGCTTGAAGGCCAAATCTAGTCCAAGTTAAAACCGTGAGTTTACATTTTTAAAGGGTTGTATAAAAGAAACAATGAAACAAACAATATGTGACAAAGGCCATATGTAACCTGGCAAAGCCTAAAATATTACTCTTATTGAAAAAGTCAATTAGCCCCTGATATTAAAGGTGATTCCTATGAACCAAAGGGGATACAACATAGGTAGTTTGCAAGGACCTATGTTTTAAGAGTTAACAGGCTTAAGAAAAACCTCTTAGTCCCTATACCTCATCTGTACTTAGCAAAATAAATTTAAGAAAACTGGTAGCTTAGTAGTTCCCAAAATCTATACCCATTCCCTCTTTTCCCCAACAACTGGAAAGCTCATCAACCATCCATGATTCAGTTTTAAGTGGAGATGACAGTTCCTTATTAAGAGTCTTGAGGCAGGGTCTCCCTGGTGGTACAAGGAGTTAAGTGACAGCACTATGAAGCCACTGCAGTGTGAATGCATTCCCTGGCCAGAGAGCTGACCACACCTGACTGGTCCACTGCTCCCCACAGCAATGGATTTCAGCAGATCTGCCTGTTCTGCTCCCCACTCTGTCTCTCGTGGATCCTCTCACCAACTGCGCACTTCTGCCTACAACTCAGCTCTTGTATGCATAAATAAAATAAGTCTTAAAATGTACATTTGACATGAAGTTGGTATGATTAAGAAACAGAATTTTATATTTTTACTTTTTTTAAAAAATATTTTTAATTTTTATTTATGCATACAAGAGCAGACCAGAGGCACAGGAGTTGAGAGGATTCACCATAGACAGAGTGGGGAGCAGAACTGGCAGATTGACTGGAATACACTGCTGAGGGGAACAGACCTCTCCTGTCTCGCCATGTGTGTTCCCTCCCTGGCTGGGGATCAAACTCACACTGCTGTGCCGTAGATGTTTCACAGTGCGGCGCTCAACCCCTGAACCACCAGGGAGACCCTATTTTTATTTTTTTAACTTATATTTAAATAGTCACATGTAGTTTGTGGTTATTACTATATTAGAGAGTACACGTCTATAAAGAGAGTGAGTCATAATAGGTTATCCTCAAGCACTCGCGAGGAAAAGATTCTAAAGGCTTCATGATGAGAACAACAAAAACAAAATTCATCACATCATAAATTACATGGAAGAGACGTTAAAGTTATAGCAAAACTGAAAATTAAAAAGTAAAAAGCTAGATTACTAGATAAATAAGATAAACTAAGTAAGTAGGTAATTACCTTTCTAATCACATCCATTTGGAGCTGTCTTTCTACAATTTCTAGCAGAGGGCTTTTGCAGCTAGAATACAGCATCCGTTCTCTTATACTACAGGTGTAGCCAGGCATTGAATAGATAAAAACTGTAAGATAATAATGAATACGTGGCATATCACTTCAAGCAACTACTAAACCTCATAAATTACAACTAAATCATGCAGGCAGGAAATAAGAATATATCAATATGTAAACTGAAAATATTATGTTAAAAACAATGTATCGTATTACCTATGGACTCCAAATAATCTCCTTCGTGAGAATGTTTATACAGAAAGAAATGGTAACGTGCTGAATCCTTGGGAATTCTCTTTGGCAAATCTTTTAGTTCTGTGTTTGTTGTGCTGGCCAAAATTATAGTTTCATTTTTTATATCTATTTCCTGTTAATAAGGAGTAAAATAAATTCATTAAAACACATACATAAATATTTTAAATTTGATAGTGAAAAATCTGAAGACAAGGAGAAACATGCCAGCTTGACTTTTTCACAAAGAATATATATATTGCTTTTGGAGAGTCAAAAAACAAATAACAGGAGCACTGTGGGAACTATGTATGAAGGGAGAAATCAAATATTGTACAAAAGGAATGATGTGAGAAAACTGAAAAGTGAGTAAATTAAATAAAAATTAGAGAATGAATAACCAGGAAGCAAATTAAAATTTAATCTATTTAAAAAAAAAAAAAACCTTATATAAGCCAAAAGCCACCAGAGTGCAGCCATTTCACAAAATCATTGTCTCTTACCAATTGCACATAGTTGAGCTGTCTGTTATTCAATTTTTCCAAAGCCTGAAAAGCTTCTCGAGAAATAGGAAACGCTACTCCTTGTAGTGTTTGATGCTTAGTATCCACACTCACATCTGTCTGCACCTAAGTGTGACAGAGTGAATTGACAGATGAAGTCACAGAATCCAAGCATCATATGGAAAAGACGACCCAACTTCTGTCAAGTATCATTCCATCATTGCCCATTTTAATATAATTCACACTTTTAAACCATTATGAACTTAAGAAGCGAAAAATTTTCCATATTTGTTCATGTCCTGTTAGCACTTTTTACATGCAGAGTGTATGATACGTCTTTATGGAAATGTTGGAAGTGAACATTTCAGTGTGTAGAGTCAGTGGTGCTCTGGGGGTCTTGTTTCTAAGTTTGCTTTGGCACAACTACAATAAGCTACTCAAGTTCTTTGAAGTGTCTTCTGATTACACCTTTAATTACCAATTTTTAATTGACAAAGTTTATGAACAGAGTAATACATAGACGATATGTGTAACTTTGTTCTGTTAGACACAGAATGCAACACAAACACCATGCACTGAACTGAAAGGAGCACAAACAGTATACAAAGACACGACATGGCTGAACAAGTTCTACTCCTGCAGGAGTTCCAGACTGAGAGCTTTCTTTACTAAGAGCACGGGTGTGCGTGTATCGGAAGAAGAGAACATTAGTTCAAGAAAGCTTTCAATGCACATGTTTAAGACTCTTATACTTGGTAAATGATAGCTAGTATAGGGTCTCATTGGCAGTGCTGCAACAGAAATTCAAATAGAAACTTTATTAAAAAAAAAAGAAGAATGGAGATTCTACAGCAAAAATGATATTGGATAATGAAAACATCATAGAACATATGCAGATGCATACCCCAATACGATCCTCTGGGTTCTGATTGCAAGGAATAAAACAAACTATCAAACTTGTTAAAAAAAATCACATAAAACCCACTACTCAAACAACCTGCATTAAAATAATATAAAGGTAGACCCTTGCTATCAGGTTAATATTAAATAATATTCAATCACTTTTCAGACTGGTTACTGCTCTTGTCCTTTTCCATAAAATCCCAGTAGAAATACAGTAGTTATTATTCTGACTTGTAAGGATAACAGCTGCAGGAATCACATTAAAAATAACAAATTATAATAAGGATGAAATTCATTGACTCTAAAATATTAAACAAATACTCTAATAGCAATCCCCATATATACATACATACATATACATATACAGATATATGCACATACCTAGCTAGTGATCACAGTAGTTAACAAATAGTTTTTAGAAATCTTAAATGTTGTATAGCATTTATATTTTATTCTTTTTAGTCATCACTATTCTCTGAAATCACACAACACAACAAACCTGCTTCAGGCAACCTTATTAGACACAATATTCATTGCACTAAGTATGCACACTTTTCCCATTTGAAGTAAAAAATTAAAGAGTCATACTACCAACAGGAAAATTTATAGCTCTTTCACATATATAAAGGCAGGAGACAGCCATTTATAAAACTGAAATAAAGCTTAAATTTATCTTTACCTTTTTTCCCTGAAAACACTTAAAGTCTTATCTCTGAAGTGAACAGAATAAATGTAAACCATCTAACCTATAAATACCTTAGTACATCCACATCTAGTAATTTTAAAATATATTATTTTCAAACACATAAAATCTTGCAATGGTTTCAAAATTGTTATTTACCTCATTAATTTTAATCTGTCGTAATTCTTCCTCAGCTGCAGTCAACGGGGCAGGAGAAGACTGTGACAGCAAATACTTTTTATATCCATTTAATGAAACATCTTCCTGAAAGTGCAGAAATAGACTCTTATCAGTTATTCACTGGAAGTAAAACCTCAGTTTTACTTTAGGAATAACAAAATTATCAATTTAACAGAAAATATTTTAATTCTTCTTACATTTTCAAAATCTTCCAACTCTAAAAGTTTGAAGGGGAATCTCCACTCTTCATTTCCATAAGTTCTATAATTACTACATCTTTTATATGAGTGTAGTGGTGGTGGTGCCACACCACATACAATAATGAGTCTGATCATACTTCAAGTCTATAGGGACAATTACAATTAACCTTGCCGGAGAAGAGCACGCCCTATAATTATCTAACAATCAACATATTCTTAAACGAATTCTAAATTATAATGACTTACATAATTTCTCCAGAATGATTCACAGAAAAATATTATCATGTTTTAAATAAAAATCATTACAAAGATGGCAACTTCTCATTAAAATTTTTTGGTTTGGAAAACAGAATTGAGAAGTCAGACAATCTCACAAATAATAGTGAAAAAGCAAAACACTTCCATCTAATTTTTTTATCCACTAGATTATATTACTTTCCAAAGGTTAAAAGGCTCAGACTAAAAGGCTCTAAACAACAAAACTTGTTCAATGAAAAATAAAAAATTAAGTTTTCTTATTTTTTGTATGTGTATCTATTTACCAAAGAACTGTTATTTTATAAAGTACATTCTTAATCATAATGTAACTGACTTCCAAAATTATCAATTATTAACCAATTTACCTACTTCATGGTGTTGCTTTAAATAAAATAGTAACTACTTCTATGACATGGGTATGAATATGCAAATTACCTAAAAATTACTCTCTTTTGAACAGTCAATCCTATTCCTGAGACTAAAATGAAAAGATATACTAGGTGAGGGCTTGATACATTAAATGATCTCTGAGTTACACCCCACTTTTTGAAAACTGAACTAACCAAGAAGACTCTAACATATTCTACAATGTAAGTATAATGTTCCAATGTCACTGATTTTTAATACCAAATAAATAGATACAAGTGAATTTATATAATCACTTAACTGTTAGTTAATTTAACAACGATACACATATTATACGAAATACAATATTGTCTCTCTTATTCTCATGTTTAGATTGGTATCAGTTGCCCATTATCTAGGAATTCTTTAGCCATTTTAGTTGCAACATACAGAACTCAGATAAAAATAAAAGTTTTATACCTTTACTGTGCCAAACATTTCATCTTTAATGTGGCCACCTCCAAACTCTTTTTTCAAAGTTGCTCTTGTTGCTGCATACAACATTTTCTGACGAACCTATTTTTAAGTAGGAAATGTTTCCTTAGAAATGTAAAGTTGAAAACTATCATTGCAAAAGAAAGTTTTTTAATGTGTTAGTATCTTCAAGCATATTAAAAATAAAGCAAACTATGACAAAACTACAGTCCATTGGCTGTAATATGCTAAAGTATGTGATTATAAAAAAAAACAGTAAACATGAGCATTTAAAGTATCAATGGCAATTAGACTTCAATTTACAAGTCAGATCTTTCAAAAGGTGGGAAAAAAACCTAAATTAAAAAGCTGTCTCATTTCACAGTATGTGTTCAAGAATTTAAAAACTACTTAAAACATGCAGAAAACATCACTGAAATTAAGTAACCTTGATACTGACATTTTACTCAAAGCAAATCTAGATCAGACATTACTAATTAAGTTGTTTAAGGATCAAATATTCATGGCATACCTATGGCAAATTACATTCTACGAGGGCTACAAAGATGAAAAGAACTACTATTAAAGAGTCTACAGTAAGCTACTAAAGATAAGAGCCAACCAACACAAACACTGTCATAATCTTGCGTTCTTTTCATCAGGTTACTTGGAATTAAAGGGAAGAAGATAACTTCTGAAAAAGCTACGTAGATAACTTTTAAAATTATTTTCTACAAGAAACAAGGGAACTAATCTTTTAAATACTGTGAAATGGAGCATCCCTGGTGGCCAGGGGTTAAACTCTCAGCACTATCAAGCTATCTTAGGCACTGTGGCCTGGCCTGAGTTCCATGGGTGTTTGATCTGGACGAGGGAGCTGACCCACACTGCAGCACAGTAGACCTTTCCTGTCTCACCTACTGCTCTCCTCAGCAGTGTATTTCAGTTAGTCCACCTGTTCGACTCCCCACTCTGTCTCTGATGAATCCTCCACACCCTGCACCTCTGGCCTATACCCCAGTTCTTATATGCATAAATAAGTAAATCCTTACAAATAAACAAATAAAAATAAAATAAAATACCGTGAAGTATATTTGTCCTTTGTTCTACTAAATTTGTCTTTGCTCTACTATTCAGTGTACTAACTTTACTAAAATTGTATGCTTATTGTGTATAGCCACCACTTAATTGGTAGCTATTAATAATATATTAACATTTAATAAAATGCTCAATTAGTTCTCTGAATTATGTCATTATTACTCTCATAGCAAAGTAATTTTATCCCTCAGAAGTCATTTGTAATTGCCACTGATTTTTAAATTTAAAATCAGTAATAATTCTACTGAATTCGTGAAAAGCAAGACTTCTGATTCAAAGCACATTATTCTTGTTTACACATAATCAATGATGTCCACAATCATCCCTCTCTGTAGAAAATGACTACAGGCTCCTTCCCATTCTCTTGAACTAAGAATATTTCAGGGAAAAAAAAAAATTCTGACACTTACTGTAAAGAAATTACTGAAAACTTACTTACATGAGAATGATCTGGAGACCATGCAATGAATATCCATTCATATCCCTGGGCATTCTGGGAATCTAATCTGAATAATATATAGCACGGTTGTTTGTCCTCCAACAAGGGTAAAATAAAGGAATCATAATCCTTATCCCAGGAATCTGAAGGCTGACTGCAAGATCCAATCACAAGTTTCTCTATGAAGAACAATTTTTTAAAAAATACATAAATGGTCTGAAATACCAGATGGTCAAGTGATGAATGGAAAAGTCAGTTAACGTATAGTTATTTCCTAATTGCTACTTTTCACATAAAGTTGAATAGAAAAAGGTTGTAACATAAAAAATAAGTATAATGTAATATAAAAAGCATTAAGAATTTAAGACTAACATAATTAAAATAGTTTTATATATATATATGTACACACATACACATATATATGTACAAAAGCAAAAGAAACACATAAAAATCATAGCTGAGTTGAAGAATGGCTTAGTTACTATATTCTATTTTCCAAAGCAATTATAGCATAAATTATCAACAAAATATATTTAAATAAGTATACTACCTCTCAAAGACATAATTTCTGAAATTAGCATTGAATTGTATACTAAGATATTAAATGAAACCAATGGTAGAGCTATTTGTCCATAATGGGTGCTCAGAGCAAACTTAAGAATTTGCCCAGAAGCATAATAGATATAGCCCATTTTGAGGCACTATTTGGCAGACTCAAGACAGACTGTAAATGTACTCTGCATAGAGAATCTCTTTGTACTTATGTATAAAGGTGTTCAATGCAGCAAAACATAATTACAGTGAGAACTGAAAGTAGCCTGAAGGTCTAGCAGTAAGAGAATGGACATACACTATGTAACAGTCATATAAAATTCTGTTTCTATTCTTAAAAAATTAATGAGCTCTATCAAAACTAATCACAAAAATGTTTACAGGAAAAGAGAAGATGTAAAATAAAATGTCCATTTACATGTTTAAAAGCTCAGAGCAGCACTGTTTTTTTTTTTTTTTTTTTAGGGATACATACAGAAAACAGACTGTATAAATACAATAACTGCTAATATAGTTGCCTCAGGGGAAGGAGGTCAGGAAGTGAAACTGCTCAAAGGGGCGGCTCATGTCACATAAACAGATTGCAGGAAATATGATAAAACATTAGCAGTTATTAATTTAAAGGGAGGTAGAAGTTATTTGCTGTTTTATTTATCTTCTGTAATGTCCTTATTTGAGAATTTTTCTCAAACAAAAACAACATAAAATCAGAAAATGACTTAGGAAATTGTAAGTACAATGATCCTTCTGTGGAGATGCCAGTTGGATCAAGTTTAACTTTACCATTTAAGATAACCAAAAAGTCACTTAAAAGTGATGGCCTTTAAAGTTTCAGTTAATATTTCTAAACTATGCTGCTTCACAGTTTTTTTTAATCCCTGTTGAGTCTGGTAATATGGATGGAGCAATTACATCTTTTCAAATGACTTAAGTTTAATGTGTAAGTAGAAAATGGAAAGCAAATTAGATTGACTTCTAGTTTATGAATTTTTTTCCAAAGCAAAATATTTCAATGTATTTAAGTAATTAGGCTAATGAGCTATTTCAGCATTCACTTGTGACTAAGACATTAAAATGTTGATTGTTCAAATGCAAATCTATCTCAAAAAATAATAATCCCATCCAACCAATTATCCTGCTTATAGATTCTGAAAATATCAACTTTGTTATTCTCAGAACTTTCCCAAACAATAAGAATCCTTTCTGCAGTAAAAATTGTAATCAAGTGGAAAAAATGGGGAGAATTTGAAATCTTGTTTCTATTTCAAAACTAACTTTACTGAATAACAATTTGTAAGTAACTACTTTTTCTTTTAATATTCACCTGTGCACTGATTCTCATTCCAGAGATGAAAAGCATTTAAATTAGAAATGGATTTGGTGCAGAAACTGAGACACAAGAAGAGGAAGATATTATGTTAAAGCACAACTTTCCGTTTTCCTGCTAGTCAGTCACAGAATTCAGAAGCAAAGCAGAGGCTTAGAGACAAGCCCAAAATATACAGGAGCCAAGTGCCCAAAAGACAAGGTTTTAAACTTGCTTTACATTAACTAATAGTTCAAAACATTGATAAAGATTGACAAGTTTAAAAATACAATGTCTACTAAGCCAAGACAAGCCATTTTTAAAATATTTAACTAACCATTTTCAATAGATATCTTCAGAAGTCTGTACTTTCCATTTCTTGCTTTGGCAAAGACATCTTTAACATCTTCACTTGCTGTGGAAAAAAATAAATCTTTTTTTATAGTTCTGTATTAATACTTTCTACCGCTACTTAAATGAGGAAAAAACACCAGCATCTTCTTACCATCAGTAAGGTAGCATCTTCTTACCATTAGTAATTTAAATGATAAAACTTACTGGTGTAACAGTATACACCATATGTAGTCAAGAAATATTAATATATCAATATTTATACTAAAAGTACGTGAATCAAGTGGAAAAATGGGAGAGCTTGAAATCTTTTGTTTCTATTTCAAAACTAACTTTACTAACAATTTGTAAGTAACTATTTTTTTGGATAGTCACCTGTTCACCGATTGTCATTCCAAAGATGAAAAGCACTTAAATTAGAAATGGATTTTGGTGTAGAAATATCAGTATATATCAATACTAATGCCATTCTTTTTAGCTTTATACTTCCACAGTCAATGCAATCCTAAAGTGACGGTATTATTCGAATCCAATAGTGGGCAAATCACAATTTTGAAAAATCCTTTTACTGCGTGTCTGAAAAATGTTGAAAAACTGCTTTTGTTTTCTTCTAGTCCAGTTTCAACCTTGTAGTAAAGACCTCTTCATCAACGCACTTTCTATATTTTCCCAGTAAAAAATTGTAAGTATCAGGTAATTTACGTGGATAAAAGAAAAAGTCATTAAAATGCATCCAATCTTATGCTCCTAGTTGTATTTTTCCAATTTGTATTTCTCATAAACTAAAGTAGGGTTAGTGAGTAAATATATATTTAATAACCTCATGTTTGTGTTCCTCTTAAAGTTCAAATTGTGTTCTAGCGTTGCAAAATGCAGCAAGAACCTCTGTATTGAAGGGGTGCTCACTGGAAGGCTCAGGCAGTAAAGTTAATAAACACATATTTAAATGTCAAAACTCATGAAGACAAATAAACAATGTTGAGATTTGAGACCATTGTGCAAGGCGCGGTGTCAAAGACCCTCAGGAAAAACGCCCAAAGGCCGGTAGATCTGGGTACACGTTTTGTTGTCTATCAACAGGAAGCACTTAGGTTTATATTATAACTTGCAAACGAACGATCACGAGTAACCCCAGGATATATTTTTCATTTCGAGGTGAGCCCTTCCAGACTGCTTATTTTCAGTCCAGGAAGTGCGCACTCCCTGCCCGCCCGGGACCATCCAAGGCACAGACCAGACTTTTCAGTCCTCTCAGGGGCACTTAGAAGGAAGACCCAAACGCACCCCAGACTCAGGGTTTGTTAGAACACAACCCACGTTTCCATTTTGGGAGAAAATGCGGCAGAGTTTGAGAAGCTTCCTCGCTGAAAAAGATTCCAGCCGCTTTTTTTTTCCCCCACAAAACAAGTCCCGTACCCCTCTTCTTTGGACCGTGAAAAAGAAAACCAACCCGTCTCTAGACAGCAGACGGAAGGCAGCCGCCTCCGGCATTTAGGTTCTCCCCCACTTGACAAAAACAGGGAAACCGCTTGACCGCAGGGGTGGCGCAGGGCACACCCCCTGCCCCGGGTCTCCGGGAGCACCGATTTCCTTCACTCCGGTGAATTGTGGGTTCGTCTGCAACGTGGCGGCAGACGGGCTAGTGCTGCGGGCGACACAGGCCGGGAGCGCCCGGGACGACCCCGCGCGGACCGGCCGGCAGCCCGCGAGCCCGACCCCCAGTCGCCCAGCGCGCCCCGCCTGCCTCCCGACGGGTAGCGCGGCGCCTCCCAGGAGCCCCTACCCCACGGGCCGCCCCGGGCGTCGTTACCTTGGATGCCGGTCTGGTGGGACATGGCGGCGGCCGCGGGCTCCCGGCTCCAGCGGTGAGTGCGGCGAGCGGCCCCGGCCGGCGGCTCCAGGAAGTGGCGGCGCCCCCTCCAGCTCTGACGTCATCCGCCTGCGACGGTGGCCGCCCCGCCTCCGAGGTCCACTGCGTCCTCGCGAGCCCCTGGCCCCGCCGCGCCGGCCTTGGGCTGCCGGGTCCGGCGCCTCTGAGGTGGTCTCTGCCTGGATCCTGACGCCCGCTCCACCCGCTCCAACTTTGGGAACCCCGGCTGAGCCAGGAGGGGGTTCCTTGCCCTGAGGCGTCTGCCCCCAGCGACCCTGCTGTCACTGTCTCTCTCTAGCACTGCGAAGTATGCTTCAAACCCGGAAATGACCATTTTACTGAACATACGTTCTCAGCTTTAAAAAAGAGGTGCCCGGTATCCTACTTGGATTACTCTTCCTGTCATCTCTACAGTTTAGTGTAAAGGGACACCACCCGTCCCATTTTTTTTCAAGCGAGATTTCGTATAAAAGCGGTCTTCTATGCAGTGTGCTCACTGTTTTAAATACAATTAATCGCAGGCTTTTCTTTGTTCACTTGTGCACACTCAGAAACCTTGTTTTCTAGTTAATTCTGAAGAGACAACCCTCTGAGAATAAGAAAATGAACCGACTTGAGGAGAGGATTCCTCTGTGGTCAAGTCTACCACTGCAAACCTTATTACTGCTCTGCTTTAGATTGGTCGTTCTTTAATCATTTATTCAAGATTCGCGTGTGTAGATTTGTAAGGTAATAGCACATTCTATTAAGTATTCGCTACCATTTTCTGCTTTTGTTAAAGCACGTATTTCCCTTCCTGATTTTATTATTTTTGTATCACTTGAGTGCCACCCCAGATTATAGTTTCCTAGGTAGAAAGCTGGGGTTTTGTTTCTAGGGCCTTGAACTGAGAAATACACAAAATTACAATCTCCTTATCAACAAATACTTTGTTCAGGCCAATCGTGTAAATGCCAGCTAGCAAAATTACTTTTCAAATACAGTATATTTTTAATTCGTTATTAACTGACAAGTCTCTCATTGTTTTTTCTTTGCAAGGATCCCAGCAAACAAGGTTCCTGTGTTCTGTTCCTTGTTATCTAAACTCATGTCTCAAACATATCCTGATATTACAGAATAAGCAAAATTTAAACTGACTGTTAAGACTTGTTTGGATTTAAGAAAATGTAGGGAGGTGTTTCATTCTAACTAAATTCTTTCTGACTCAACAGTTCACCCTGATTTACTAGTTTTGCTTGCATTGTTGAGCAGAGAGAAAATGGCTGAGTTCATCTTACAGGTTTTTTCCACTGATTTAGGACCTGGTGAATAGGAAAATTTCATTAAGGAAATTGGCATTGCTTAAAAGCACTGAAGAGAAAAAAATGTAGCTATCCCATATTCATGCTTAGAAAGGATCACTGTGTTTTCATCCCTGAGGAGGTGGAAAGTGCAGTTAGGTTGGGTGGGACCCAAAAGAAAGTGCTTTTTGTCTGTCAGTTCACTAGTTTGACTTACAAGCTGCAAGGGCTTTGGAGACATTGTTTTTAAACAACTACATTCCTCTGAGCAGAACAGAATGTGAAAAGGGAAAAATATTCGTTAAACTATAAAGAGCATAGACAAAATAACCTTTTTTAAATTATCCATGAACATTTCTACAGGTAATTAAACACTTCTGCTATATTCCATATATGTTCAAAAAAAGTCTTTATGCTTTCATATAATGTTTTATTAAAAAGCTTAATATTGATGATACAATTAAATCTCACTAATTTACATATGATGTTTATTTCAGATTGGGTTAAAGTTGGCACTATATAACTGAAGAAATGGTTTATTAAATATATTGATTAATATATATAGTTTACCTGTTTCAGAGAACAGATTATAGGAGTAGTGCTCCCTTGGTTAATCTTGATAACAGCCTCTAAAAAAATCCTGTTTGATCCCTTTGTGACTAATACCCTTTCATGTCACTGTCTTCTGCACTTCATTTTGTCAACATGTTAAAATATGAATTCATTTTGTCTTAAGTGAACCAGCCCTACTCTAGGCTTCAATGTTTCTTTATTTGATATCATCACTTAAAAAGCAAGTCCTTCTAATCTGCCACACAGCTGCCTTCAGATCTGGCAGGACCTGCTTCTATTACCTATATTGCTGGTATCAGATGTTAAAGTAATGTAGATCATAATTCAAAGTCCCAAATTTGGAACTGTGTGACTCAACTTCTTCCATATTCCATTTTTATTTAGTAAATCACTAAATTTAGTAAATCTTGCCAGTTGTTTCAGAACGTTCATTGTGACTTAAACAAGCAATTAATGTTTAATAAAGTTATTTCATTTACCTAGTTAGTATATTTCTAAATCTTCTACATTCAACTCATTTTGCATCTGAAAGCAAAAACCTTCTTTAGACTTTCTGTCCTTTTGCCCTCTTCTTGCCTTATATTATTTTTGATGTTGGTCCCACTCATTTGTCATGCTGGATTGCTCTTCAGACTGGACAATTCCATGCATTCTGACCTGCATTTCCCCCTAGATACATACCCAACATGATGTGAACTCTCAGCTTGGCACACCCTCCAGAGTCTTTCCTAATATGCTCCAATCCAATTGACAGTTATCCCCATCACTGACACTATATTTTCTTTATTCTATTTTTCTGATCAGGGAGAAACTCCCCACTTCCCTGCTATACTTCCATCTCTTTTCCTTCTGTCTCTCTTCATGTTTAATCCATCCTTTGGAGACATATCCACTTCCATGAAGTTCTTCCTCAATCTCAATTATATAATGTCTTGTGTCTTCAAATACCTTTAGCATTTTGTATATCTATGCTAGCCACTTTTCTTGCTCTTTCCTGTAATCACAGATACATAGGAATTTATTCCAGTTCTCCTATTAGTCTAATCCTTGATATCAGGAAGTTTATCAGTTCTTTGTTGGAGCTCACATCTATTTAGAACTCAATTCATTTCTTCTTTCATTTAGTACTTTAGGTGTTCTTAAGTTGAAGCTATAATCGTGATGACAATGTTCTATAAACTTTTCTAGAATTTAAAAAGTCTTGATTTTTGTTTGACATATGAAATGGGTCTTGCTAAGTTACTTATCCACAGTAGAACTATAAAATAAGGGTGCTTAATAGTTTTACATAGTTATCCAATAAAATATATCTTTGGTAGTAAAAACAATTAGACATTTACTACAAAACAACTGTTTGGAAACAGTTTAATTACTTTGTGAAATTAAAATGAATTTTTTAAGGTTCATTTATGCATATAAGAACTGGGGTCCAGACCAGAGGTGTGGGGGATGAGAGGATTCACCAGAGACAGAGTGGGAAGCAAAATAGGTAGACTGACAGATCTACTGCTGATTGGAGCAGCATCGAAACAGAAGTCTGCTGCACCATGTGGGTCAGCTCCCTGACAGGGGAATTGAACTCATGTCACAGTGGCTTGATAGCTTGATGGTGCTGAGACTTAACCCGTGTACCACCAGGGAGACCCGGTTTAAAGTAAATTTCTTTTGAAAAATCTACATTGGAAGATTTTTTTCTTTAAAACTTATTTTGTTTTTGACCCCACTTTTCCTCTCTGTATTTCTGGTTATTAAACATTTGTCAAGGCTGTGATAACCACAGTAACTTTCATTTGCATAATAGTGTACAGTTTTCAAGAAGAGATAGAGAATGAGCACCAGCATAATCCCACCGGACAGACTGACTGAAATGTTATCAGGTTTTATTTTTCAACTGCCCTATGAATGAAAAACAGTTACCATTGAGGGACATCAGTTTTAAAATAGACTTAGGATTCCTGCTTTCCACAGTTTTTGGGGCTGGTGCTGAGATCATAACTTAGAAGTCACAAACCCAAATGCACACAGAGATCAATGAAATACTGTGAATGAAGGTCACCCATGGAGAATGTGTGCCCACATGGAGCTTGGCCCTTGTCTAAAGGGATCTGCCTCTACTCCAGATAACTGGACACTGGAGCCCAAGCTTGCCAATCTTTTGATTTTTAAACTAACTTAGAAATTAAGGTTTTATATAAACTCTCCATTTGTATACAATAGAAGGGAATATAATGTTGCAACATTAGTGTGAGCAGTATACATGCTTGTGTATAATACATGTAGTATGAAACTGAAAGGTTATTCATCCAACTTGTCTCTCTGAATTGGAAACTTTTCATAGTAGGGAATCACTTTTTTTCTTCACCTGTGATATAATTGTGGGGTGATTATAATTAATTATATATCGTTGTACTACTTGCTTAAGGTTTCCTACAGAATAAACTCTGTTATGGGACAAAAAGCCATGTTGAAGCTACATGACCATGAACAAAACTTTTAACCTCTCAGATCCTCAGTATTTTCATATGCCAATACTGATACCTTGTGGTTGTTATGGAAACCAAGTACAATGTAGTTTACTAAGCTTCCAGCACATTAGTTGCTTGATTTATATGAGGCTTCACATTTGCTAGTGAGAATTAAGTCCAACACAATGTAATACATATGAAACTTAGGACATATTTCAAACTAAGTATCATCAAAACAGGGAATTAAAAAGTTAGATTGAATTTCAAACATCAAAAGCAACAATCCAAAGTTGGTTTCTTATTCAAGCTCTTGAAACCACACTATCATGTTAATTGTTACATCATGCTTCAACAATTCTTTAGATTGATAAGGCATCAAATAAGAAAAGTAACACTTGGTCATAAAAATGAGGATTAAGCAAGCATTAAGCAATATTCCTTGACTGAAATGAACTTTTTTCATATGCATGTAATTATAACCTCCAGCAATCCACAATAAACACCTGCCAAGATTGCTGAAACTTTAACACAATAGAATATATAACAGAAGATTCTTTCATTCCTTTCAGACCTGTGATATTTGAGTGAGTCACTGAGAAAGCAGGACAAAGGGTTTTCGTTAAGTATCATTCAAGCGAATAATATCTCTTTATTTTCCTCTGAGTGAGATCTTGGCTGAAGTAATCTTAATATGTGATATGCACTTTCTAATGAAAGAACTAGGGAACACTTTTAGTTCAAAAGAGTTGTTGATAATGATAGGATGCATATTGCAATCAAAGTGCAGGAAAGCACAAAGCAACCAGCTTTTTAATGTATTATTTATAGTGGATTTTTACCCTGGCTTGGAGAAGTGCCTTTGCAACAGCATCTCGAAACATTTTCATTATCTCTAATGTCTTCACATAGGCAGGAGGGTTGAAAAGGCTAATGGGAATATTTGAGACAATAGTCCAAACTCATTACCCTTCAGGTGATCAGTGCTGGGACCAATTTTATTTAATATTTTTTAAATTGTTTATCATTTTTCCATATCATTTTGCCAGTTTTTTTTTTTTTTTTTTACAGTAGAAGATATCTCCCCTCGAGTGTAGTCATGAATATTCTACCACCAAAGCACCCATAGTCCTTCAACACGACTTATCTGCTCTTTCCACTCCCACTTCTGGGTCCTACTCCTTCATTCATTCTCACCCCTCACCCTCTGCCTCCCCCTCTGAAAGCTGCAGATCTATGGTCAGCTTGGTTTTGAAGTTTGTCTGACCTTCTGGTTGTTCTATATTCCGCCTGTAAATGACATCTACTAGTACTTACCTTTCTCTTTCTGGTTTATTTCATTTAGTATAATCTCAACTCCATCCATGTTGCAGCAAAAGGAGCAAAAGGCATAGGTTTACCTTTTTTATGGCTGAGTAGTGTTCCATTATGTCTACATAACACAATTTCTTGATCTACTCATCTGTTTGGGGGCACTTAGGTTGCTTCCATATGTTCAATATCTTGGTTGTTGTAAACAGTGTTGCTATAAACAGGAATCCAGGTTTTCTTCTGAATTCATGTTTTTGTATTTGGGGGGCTAGATTCCTAGGAGTGGAATTGCTGGGTTGTCTGTCACATCCATGTTAATCTTTTGAGAAACCTCCATGCTACTTTCCATAGGGGCTGGACCAGTCTCCATTCCCATCAGCAGTATAAGAGGCTTCCTTTTTCTCCTTATCCTTCCCAGCACTTGTTCCTGTTCTTTTTAGTGTGAGGTGGTATCCTTGTGATTTTGACCTGCATTTCCCTAATGATAAGTGATAATGAACATTTCCTTATGTGCCTGTTGGCCCTTGATATGTCTCAGTTATTGTGTAGTCACAGCAGAGGCAACTACAGCATTTCTATATACAAACTTGGGACTGAAATATGCAATCTGGTTGGGAGGTAGTTCAAGGGAAATCGTGAAGCTGAGCTTACATAGTAGGGGCAAAATTTTCTTATAATTTTGCTAAATACGAAAACCGAATCAGCCTGGATCTAAAAATGTCCCTTTGTACAAAAATAGATAATTATGTATTTTTTTAAAGATTTGTTTTATTTATGCATACAAGCACTGGGGTACAGGCCAGAAGTTGGGGGGGAGGTGAGAGGATTCACCACAGAGAGCAGGGAGCAGAACAGGCAGATCAACGGAAGTACACTGCTGAGGGGAGCAGCGGGCACAGCAGGAGAGGTCTGCTGCACCATATGGGTCCCCTCCCTGGCTGGCAGAAGGGATCGAACTCGTGCTGCAGTGGATGCGGTTTGCTTCGCAGTGCGTTGCTTAACCCATTGTGCCACCAGGGAGGCCCAATTATGTATTCTTGATCAGATTGAGATCTGTAGTCTTTCTGTAACTGAAAAGATCTGATATGGTAATGCTTTTGAAATACATAATGTCTTTTAAAAATATATTTTTAAAATGTAGTGAGAATTTACTTTCCAAGTTTGTTTTTCTCCCATCTTTTTGTCCTTCCTTGCCTTCTTTGTGTTCTTCCTTTGTTCCACAGCCATTGTCAGTGCCCTGGTGCTTTCATGTAACTATTCTTGCACATTAAAGCAAAGTGGAGCAGAGGGGAGAGATCCCCAGTGGACTTCAGGTATGTTCTTATTGTTATGGCACATCTTAGATGCTTATAATTGTGATGGAATCAAGTGCTCAAAAAGATACAAGCCATTCTGTTCCAGGCCTGGAATTGTGATAATTGGTAATGTTCTCAGAGACAGACAGCTCTAAGTGAGGTAAATTGTGTTTTAAGAAATTTCAAGTCTGAATGTGTATATGGGAAGCAGTATGTCCCAGTGGGGAAAACTCTGGTTCCTAATTTCATTTCTATAAGAGCCTCACAATGTGTTGTTGAACATGAGAGATGGTGAAAGGGGATGATGCACTGGGGTCATCAGACAACATGAAGAGCCCAAAATTGTTTATGCTGCATCAGCAACACCACACAGATAAATGGGAGTCTGGAGCAGGCTGAGATTTTTATGATAGAATAATGATACAGTATCACTTACTTACGTGGAGTAGGAGGACACAGAGGAAAAGATGGGTGAAGCTGAAAATGTGCTTTAGTTCTCTAGGGCTTCAGGGGGACATGAGTCTGCGGACCAGATAATTCTCATCTGTTCGATGACCAAGTGTAATCAAAACCATATCTAAGACCCGGGCCATGGCTCCAATCTTATCAACAAAGCGTCCAGTGATCAGCTTCTGGTCCCTTGTTATACATCAGTCAACAGCTCCCCGGGCACTTCTGGTCATACTTCAGGATGCACACCCTTCCCTGGGTGATCCAGCTTTCTGCTCTTGGTTGATAAGAAAGGCACCTTGTTAGGTTGGGCTGCTATGACTGATTGAGCAGGCAGTTCTGACGTTGGATAGGAATGCAGAACCCTGAATAACAAAAAAGGTGGCCAACCACGTCACTTAGACTAGCAGCCGCACAGTTTGGGGTGCTTTCCTCTCCTGAGCGTTTCTATTCTCACTGCTGTCCTAATACAGTGGTTTTGTAGTTCTTCCCTGGTCTGAATGGTGTCTTGTCCTGTCCTGATGGAACTGGGCCCTCAGTTTTGGGTGCATGTTTCCACCCTCCTACCACAGCTAGCTTTTCCAGGGTCTCCATTGTGCAGAATACTCACCAGGGAACTTGAAGTTAATCTAGGTAAACTAATTTACAGCAAGGTGTTCGTTCCACAGATTCATCAAACATTTATAGAACAGTCTGGATCCTGGGCTAGAGCTGAGAAACTAATCAAGGCCAGTCAGCTGCATGATGGTCATGCAGCCTGGCAACTGTGGCTTTGGGGATGGGCAGGCCTGGATTTGAATCTTGCTCAATTACTGGCCAGACCGGCCAGATATGTCCTTCTGGATAAAATTTTATATAGCTCTTCTAAAAATCAGTTTCCTCATCTGCAAAGTAGGACAATAATAGCTTCTCACAGTGAGGTTTGGGTTTTAGGACGTTTACTTATACAGTGGCTAGCTCATGCTAGATATTAAATCAACAATGTTTATGATGTTATTTGTTACCTTTACTGTATATCATTTATGGGGACCTTTAATGCTGTAACTTTGGATGTCCATTATCAGCACTTTATTTTTTTTAAGGTTTTATTTATGCATAGAATAACTGGAGTACAGGCCAGAGGTGTGGGGGTTGAGAGTATTCACCAGAGACAGAGTATGGGAGCAGAACAGGCAGATTGACTAATACACTGTTGAGGGGCGCTGTGGGCAAGGCAGGAGAGGTCTGCTGTGGGTCCCTTCCCTGGCTGGGATATGGAACTCATGCTGCAGTGGCTGCAGTCTTCATAGTGCGGTTCTTAACCCATTGAACCACCAGGGAGGCCCATTATCAGCACTTAAGAATCTTAAGTCTTGGGGCAGGTTCCTAAAAGACCTTTAGAGAGTCAGAGAAGTCTCTCCCTGCCTCTCACTCACACCAGTTGTCTCATTTCTGACAATCGAATACCTAGTATCCGCTGACTGAGGAACTGAAGCAGAGAGAATTGCTGTAGACACAGGAGAGGTGTTATAAGGATACACAGGTACATTTGCAAATGAGGCAACCCAGCTCTAAAATGCCAGCAGACAGCAACAGCAGATCACAAAGTGAAAAGTAGGTCACCTGTTTGGCGTGAAGGTGTCAGGAGGCAGGCGAGGTGAAGAACCCAAAGCCATAAACAGTAACAGGCTGTGGAAACTGCTATAATCGCCATAAACCACAGTGCTGCCAGCTGAGGAGAAGTGCTGGCTGTGCGGCCTGTTTTTTATCACACTTGCACACACACACAAGTGCACCATCAGCCTGCACAGCAGCGTTGTATGCCTAGAGGGCAATGATAGGTCACCAGACCTTCGCTGCCTCTACAAGGGAACAAGCCAAAGTGAAAATAAAACTCTTCACTTATTTTTTTTAAGATATATTTTTATTTATGCATAGAAGAACTGGGGTGTAGGCCAGAGGTGTGGGAATGGTGTAACAGGATTTCCCAGAGACAGAGTGGGAAGCAGAATAGGCAGATGGGCTGAAACACACTTCAGAGGGCAGCAGCGGGCGAGGCAGGAGAGATCTGCTATGCCACATGGGTCAGCTCCCTGGCCAGGGATCGAACTCAGGCCACAGTGGCTGGTGACAGCTTGATAGCACTAAGACTTTAACCCCTGTGCCACCACCTATTTTGTTTGCCACCTACATTTCTTTTTTATTATTATGAGTTTATTTATATATATTTGACATCAATTGTAATCCCCATGGAGTTCCCACCACCATTTCACCAGTGCACTGTCACCTCAGTCCCTTGTGTTCTTTCTGCCTTCATCCCAGTACCTTCCCCACCTTCAAGGTGCCTTTGATTTGTCTTTGTCTTTTTGCTCTTGTTGTGTTTTTTGTTGTTGTTGTTGATTGTTTTGTTCTTTTCCTTGAGCCTCCCCCCTTTTTTTGTTCCTTTATATTCCTCCTAAAAGTGAAACCATCCGATATTTTCCTCTGCCTTGTGACTTATTTCACTGAGCATAATTCCTTCTAGTTCCATCCATGTTTCTACAAATGACTCTATCTTTTTGATTGCTGAATAGTATTCCATTGTGCCACCTACATTTCTGCTTTATTTTTCAGATGTTTCTAGCTTCAAATATGAATGTGTCAAATTTCAGAATGCGAAGATGAACATCTGCAGTTGTGCATATTCTTGTCCATGGAGTAGACCCTCTGTTATTATGGGGGGGGGGGTTATGTTGGGAGAGTATTTGAAATGCTTACTTTGTGTGCCAATGATAAATGATTCTGAACTCAGAGCCTGAGGTCACTGTTTTAAGTGGTGTTTGAGCAATCATGGGGTATGTCAGCCCAGGGCAGGGTATAGACAAAATACTGTTTGACTGTGAGGGATGCTAGTAGCTCTGTGCTTTGCTCTGCTCCATGCACTCACACTCAGTGTCACTGCACAAATTCTCACAGCTCCCTCTCCATACTTACACTCACCTCCTGCCCATTCCTGCCTTAAACTCTGGAAAAATGGTGAAGGTCAAGAGTTGTGGGTCTGCTAGACTTAAGCAGCCTGTTCGGCCACCATTTTTTGTTACCTGTAGTTCTGCATTCCTATACTAAGGTCAGAACTGTCCCCTCAATTAGTTGTAGCCAAACCTTACAAAGTACCTTTCAAATCAACCACAAGCAGAAAGCTTGATCGCTCTGGGAAGCCTACACATCACCAGGTATGACCGGGAACACCCAGGGGGCCTAGGCGTTCTACTCAACAAGGCATTCTACTGATCAGCTTTTGGGGTCCCCCAAAAGCTGATCAGTAGAATGCCTTGTTGATAGGATTGGAACCATGGTTAAGAGGCTGGGGTATGGTATCGATTACAACACTTGGTCATCAAGCAGATAAGAATTATCTGGCCAGCAGTCTCATGCACATACACCCCACCCCAACCCACTGCAGCCCAAGCCCTAGATGACAAAATCACATTCTTTAGTTTCACCCATCTTTTTTCTTTGTCCTCCTACCCCACATAACTGATGTTATATGATTATTCTATCAGTAAAAAGGCCAGGATCCTGCTCGTTGGGCAGCCTGCTTCACGACTCCCATTTATCAGTGTGGTGTTGCCGACACAATAGAGTAGCCTGTAAACAGGGGTTAGGTAAACCCTAGATTGAAACCAGTTACAAAGAAAGAAAAAAATGTAGCCAACATACAGCAGTGTTCCACTTAGGTCATTTGATTTGGCTAGAAATCTTAGGCTCCTGAAATTCTGGTCTAATTTTGTTAATTCTTAAGTTCATGGGCTTTAAAAACTAACTGCTCTATGATTATTATAAAAATGACTTATCTGTCATCATGGAAGTTTCTTTAAAGTGATAGATTCATATTGTGAACATTATTGAAAATAAACTAGTGGAGACCCAAACTATAGTGTGAAGATGTCATTATTTTCTCTGACATCTGATATAGATTTGCTTTATGCAAAGTGGCATCATTAAAATTTCACACAACCTGAAGTCCATGAAGAGATAAAGATAAAGTTCTTTTGAATCTGTTAGTGTGCAGAATAAGGATTATCCCAGGACTTCCACAATTGCATGCTCTAAATGGGTTCTGCCATCTGCCAAATAAAGATGAGGCATAGAACTTTAATAGAACACTGTGTATAGAAAGAGAAGAAAGGGTAATAGCTTCCCAATAAAACACCAACACCTATCTCACCTCATAGGTGTGGGTAAATGTCCAGCCAAACAGAGTTGACCCAAAGCAGGACCGCTGAGTCCTGAAAACCTGTCACAGTCTAAGGCACCTCCTGGCAGGGACCCATAGGAAAGGGGCAAAAGGGGCCCAGCATGTCTGGGGTAAAAGAAAGAAATCAGTGTAATGGCTGCTGTTGTCAGAGTCGCCAAGAGTCTGTCACCCACATACCTTCCAAGTGTTTCCACATGTCTCCACGTAGCTCCTTCCATGTCCCCCAAGTCCCTAATGTCAAAGTCAAGAGGAAAGCACAGCTTCTTCACTTGTCTAATCCATGTGTCCCCCACCCTGTTTCTTCTTCCAAATCCTCCCCAGCTTTCCCTACTCCTCTCAGCTCCACCCTCATTATGTAGGGCAGGAAACTGGGAACCTCCCTTTTTCATTGAAATCCCTCTCTGAAACAAAAGTTGGAACTGCTCAGTAGAAATTTCCTAACAGAAGTATCCCAGCTGTCCAGGCCCTTTTAGAGGTCCCTCAAGGAGCGCACTGGATTCTGCAGCATTTGAGCAGATAAGGATTCTTCCCAAAATCCACATTTAAATTAATATAAATATTGGTTTCAGTAGGGTCTTTTAAAAATAAGAATAAATGATGGGAATCAAATAAAAAGTCCATATGGCTTCACATTGTCAGGAAAAGTAATTTGAGTATAGAATGTGCTTATTAATCTACTTTCAGCAAAACAATCCTCATTGATTTGTGTCAAAGGCATTGCCTTACCTTTTAAAGAGATAATGAGCTAGGGAAATACATTCCTGCTAGTGGAAGTTATGCTTTTGAAACATAGTGATCGAGGGTCCTCCCTGGTGGCCTAGGGGCTAAAGTCTCAGCTCTATTACCAATAAGACCTGAGTTTGATCCTAGTTGGAGCTGATCCACATGGCACAGCAGACCTCTCATCTCACCCACTGCTCCCCTCAGCAGTGGATTTCAGTAGACCCACCTGTTCTACTCTCCACTCTTTCTCTGGGGAACCCTCTCACCCACTGCACCTCTGGCCTGCACCCTAGTTTTTTTGATGCAAAAATAAATTAAAAAAAACACATAATGATTGAATAAAAACCCCTCTTGGGGAAAGAATGAGGATGAGTTAAGAGATAATCCATTTGTTCTACAAATGTACATTTGTACTATTTGTTTTACAAATCCATTTGTTCTACAAATGTACACAGAAAGTACATTTGTTTACTTCCATTTGGAGTCCTACTTTGACAAAAGCAGAATTTTAATTCATGATCTTAAATGGGAGAAGTTTAGGACCTACAGGACAACTAAGAAAGTCTTACATTATGCCTGAAGATAGTGGAAAATATTTTAATTGACAAGGAACTACATCATTTTTTTGCATTTATAGAAAATCACCTTATTTCTCAAACTATATATTATTTAAGTATTTGAGCACAATTGTCCCATTTTTGGAGAGAGATTTTTAGCAGATTGGATGATTCCACCTAGCATCAATACACAATCAACACAGACACAATTTTTTTCTCAGCTCAGGCTTAGATTGGGAGTAGATTTCTCTATTCCCCACTAGTTTAAAATGTACTTATATCTGCAATATACATGCAAACCTGAGAATTTGATTCTTCAGAGAGGTTAACTTCACTAAAATTTATAGCTATTTTTCAGTTTATCTCACGAGTAATGATGTTATTTTAATAAAATAAGGAGACTGCCTACTTGATGTCTCTTACTTAAAAATGTGTACAAGTATATGTTTGTGTTTAGTTAGTAAGTCAAAAATATGGGGAAGAGGATTCACTTTTCAATGATGCCTCTCTGATTAGTTTGTAGAATCTTGAGTGTAACTTCATGGTATTGTGGAAAAAAGGGACTTTGATTTTCTTATATGCACTTTAAAACTTGTAGATAAAGTTATACAAATAGATTCTCACTTCTGTCCATTAATGTCTGATTAGTTCTAAGTATTTGAGTGAATCACATTTCCTGTAGGGAACAGAAAGTACATAAAAGTAAATACTGCTACTATCTTCATTCCATTTACTGGAAAATAAAATGGACTTTTAAACAAATGTTTGTTTTTCTAATTCATAAGCAGTCTATACCTACCACCCCTTCCCTTTAAACCCACTACTCTTAAATTGTTGCTTACCATAAATTAGTGAATTAAATATTTAATAATTTTAATATCACCTTTATGGTCTCAGTTCAGATTTGAATATATTTTTTTTTAAAGATTTATTTACTTATTTATGCATTCAAGCACTGGGGTACAGGCCAGAGGTGTGGGGGAGTGAGAGGATTCACCACAGAGAGCAGGGAGCAGAACAGGCAGATCAACGGAAGTACACTGCTGAGGGGAGCAGTGGGCACAACAGGAGAGGTCTGCTGCACCATGTGGGTCCCTCCCCAGCCGGCAGCAGGGACCGAACTCGTGCTGCAGTGGCTGTGGTTTGCCTCATAGTGTGTTGCCCAACCTACTGTGCCACCAGGGAGACCCAGATTTGAATATATTTTTAATGAAGTAAAATATGGAGATTAGAGGGACATATACTTTAAAGAATATTACTTTAAATACTTCCATAATACTTTAAAGGAACCACAATTTCATAATATCTGTTTCCATTTTTTAATTTCTCTCACTTTCATTTTCCTTCCTTCTCATTTGTTCTTTCAATATGAAATATCTTCCAGTATCACATCACTCTAGCATAGCTGATGGGCCTCCTACAGTTCTCCGGGTGGGCTGCATAATTGAGAATGCAGTGTTAACAGGACTAGAGGTAGAAAGAACAGCTCTAAGTGAGGTTACTGATTAAGTCAGTAACCCACTGTCTAATGGTTAGGCTGATAATGCACTTTCTGTGGCGTGGGATAGACACTGCCTGTGTCAACTTTTGCTTGTTTTCTTGCTCCTCACTGTAGCTAAAGGAAAAAAAAAAATGAGGGCTGCTCCCTGTTGCCAAGGCTCTCTTTTACTGCAGGTGTTCCTGATTTTCAATTTTAAAGCTCAATTGGTGGCTTTAGTGGCAGTAGACTCTACTGCAAGATGAACTTCCCTATCTTGTTTCTCAGAATAGTATTGCATTCCCCCTAATGATATTTAAGAAGGAAGATCTCACCCAGCTTCATTGATTGTCTCTATGACCACCAGTGCCTAGGTGTTTACATTGAAATCTGTACTTATAACACAGAGCTGTAGGCTGATGCTGAATTCTAGAAAGAGTTGTGTTACTATCTTAGTCATTTTGTGGTACTTCTTTCTATATGGAAAGAGCTAACTTTATATTTTCCAAATAAAGAAGTCAAATAAATATGGTTTTTTAAAAGGAAAGCAATTGAAAATCTATGCTTATTCACTATGTATTTTTTCAGATATTCTAGCTTTCTCGTTCTTAACAATATATATTTAAAGGTGTTTTCCAAATAGAAGCAATGCATTCCTGTGGAAAAATATGCAGCAAGCACTTTTTATTCTGCAGGTGTGCAATTTCATGCATCTTGCCCGCTCATAATCAGAAGACAGCAGGAGGAAGAGTACTTCTCATTCACAAATAGGGGACAAATTAGTCTTCAACACACAGCGATAAATAAATGAATCTTCACCAAACTGGTCTGGCTTTGAGAAGGAAAGACACAAATGAATAAAATTTGAATTATTACCACTGGGCATAAATGATGTAGAGCTACTGGATCCTAGGGATTACATAGGATTAATTTTTGTATATGACCCTTATTTTTCACAGGAACAAATCTTGTACCTTAGTAACAATACACACAAACACATGGAATGAAACCTGAGTGGCCATTGGGAAGTCTTGAAATCTTGACTATCAATTCCATACCTAGATACCCTGAAGTTTACAAAATTGGATTGAGGCCCTGAACACATGAGATTAACTCATCCAGAATGCTATAGATAGGTAGTGGCAGAAGTGGCTAAAATCCATGTCTCCTGATTCACATTTAATTCTCTTTGTTATATTGCAAATGTGACTATTTGCAAAGCTACTGAATTGTTGAATCATTGTGCTTCTCTAGTGGGAAAGGGCAGAGACTTGGACCTCTTGAGAGAGATCTGGTACTGTGGTATTTTTATCTCACTGTGCACGTTTCTGGAATGTCAGTCCAGAGGATAGGACCCCACTTCGGTGGGCTCACTGTGGGTGCTACCATTTGGGTTTTGGCTTAGGATCTTCATCTTTTTAATAGGAATACTCTAAAGACTTAAAATATAGTGGACCTCAATGTATTTTTGTAAACTTTAGGGTGTCTATGTATCAGCAGGTATGGAGTTAATAGTCAAGATTTCAAGAACTCTCTATGGGCGCCCAAAATTCTGTCCATGTGTTTTGTATATTTTTAGTAAGGCACAAATGTGAGTTGACATCTATAAGGGACCATTTTCCAAAGAACAGTCACTAAGCCCTTATGTGAGTCCAGATAACCACTCAACACCCACATCAACATAATTTTTTTTAAATTACGTGCTATAATAATATTTTGGAACTGTAGGAATTTTTAAAGTTTTTCTGTGTGTGTGTGTGTGAAAGAACTGGGCTACAGGGCCTCCCTGGTGGCGCAGTGGGTTAAGCAGCAATGCACTATGAAGCAAACCGCAGCCACTGCAACACGAGTTCGATCCCTGCCACTAGCCAGGGAGGGGACCCACATGGCGTAGCAGACCTCTCCTGCCTCACCTGCTGTTCCTCTCAGCAGTGTGTTTCAGTCGATCTGCCTGTTCTGCTCCCCACTCGGTCTGGTGAATCCTCTCACCTCCCACACCTCTGGCTTGTACCCCAGCTCTTGTATGCATAAATAAATAAATCTTTAAAAAAAAAAAAGAACTGGCTACAGGCCAAAGGTGCCAGGGATAAGAGGATTCACAGAGTGGGGAACAGAACAGGTCAATCTACTGAAATCCTGAGGGGAGCAGCAGGTGAGACAGGAGAGATTGCTGAGCCATGTGTGTCAGCTCTCAGGCCAGGGATCAAACTGAGGCCATGTAGTGATAATGCTGAGATTTAACTACTAGGCCAGCAGGAAGCCCCAACTGAAGTACTTTACACATCAAATCAATTGCTAATTTTCCTCTTATGAAAAAATATTTTGTGCTGGCTCACTTGTTTTAAGTGACAAACTATTTTTTTGTTGTTGTTGTTTAAAAAAGGAACAAGTTTATTGAGAAGGAAAGGAACAGAAATAAAGTGGAACTCCCAGGCCAGTGGAACCAGGCCAGGGAGGGGCAAGGGAGTCCTTAAGTGACATTAATACATCCATTCCCAGGTTACTAAAACACTAAAATTTACACGTAAATGTATAGCAGTGATAGTTTTTAAAAACTGATGATTATAATGAGCTAGTGTTCGTGGATATAAAGGAAAACTGAGAACTAAAGGAGCCACTTCTCAAATTGCTGTCATCAAACCAGCCCCCTCAGACCTATATCTCTCTGGTCAAACAAGCCAGTCTGCTCCTTCCCAATTTCCTGAGGTGAGGGGATTGCCCTGGTGCTTCTGAGGAACTCAGCTCAGGTGTGGTGAGCTGAGAAATTGGCCTATAGGTAGAAGGCAGTCTTCCTCGGCCCGAGGAGCTACAATAGTTCTTTCCCTGTGACCTGAAATTTCGGCAACTCCAGCTCTAAGAAACACTCTCTAGAATCAAAGAATAAAGCTGACAGATAAGGCTAGACCTGTTTCACAAGGTTACCTTAAACCCTGTGCCACGTTCAGGGGTGTGTGGGGGGTTGGGGACTAGAGGCTGGGGTGGGCAGCATGGGAGAAGCTGAGATGATAAACCCCTTGATAGTGCATCTTGTAGGCCTCATGTGCCTTCAGAGGTTGGTGACTTAAATGACTTCAGAAGACCCTATTGGGGCAACTATTTTGCCGTCTGATGTTGTATGCTCAGCAAGGCCAGCCCTTCCAGTTCTCACAAAAAGCCAGAAATTCCATTTTTAAAAAAGTGAAATGGGGCCTCCCTGGTGGTACAAAGGGTTAAGCACTGCACTATGAACTTAACATAGGTTAAGGGAGGGCCTTCTTGGTGGCCCAGGAATTGAGTCTCAGCTCTATGAAGCATCTGCGGTCACTGTGGCAAGAATTCAATCCCCAGTCAGAGAGGTGACCCACACGGCCACAGCAGACCTCTCCTGCCTTGCCCGCTGCTCCCCTCATCAGTGTATTTGAATCTGCCTATTCTGTTCCCCATTCTGTCTCTGGTGAATACTCTCATCCCCATACCTTTGGCCTGTACCCCAGTTCTTGTATGCATAAATAAATCCTAAAAAAAAAAAAAAAGGAAGTAGCAGAGACTTTCTGTTAAAAAAAGAAAATGAAATACATTCATTTCCAATATTTGTAATTAAGTTAAAGCTTTAATGTAATGTGAGAGTCAAATAGTCCTTAGGCCAAATTGCAAGCCTTGGGCTAGGGCAACCATCCCTTTGGAAACTTTGGAAGTAGAAGAACTAACAACCCCCTCTAAGAGATCCTGATTTCATTGGCCTGGGATGGACCCCAAGCATCAGATTGCCTTCATGTAAAGTCGAGGCTGAGCCCTACCGGATAGGTGGTGTGCAGAGACTGAAGTCTAGAACTACAGTGTCATACCAACAGTTTCCCTGGCTGCCTTTTCTTCTACTTTCTCCTTATACAACTTTGTCTATAAAGCTATAACATCAACAGTTCCCCCTCCCTTTGTTTGTCTGATTTATTTATGCAAAAGAATTACCTAGGCGCTTATAAAAATAGAGATTACTAAACTCCACTGCACGAGACTCTGATTCAGTAGATGGCTTTTGGAATTTGCTCTTAACACCCACCTTAGTTTACTGTAACACAGATGGTCTGGAGACCACACTTTAGAAACACTGACTCATAATATATGCCGATGGCTGGCACATATGTTATTTCAGCCCTAGTTTCTTGCCTAAGTTATAGATCTGTATGTACAACTGCCTCCTGGAAATCTCCACCAGTTTTGCCTGGATAACTCCAACTTATCACTGTCTGAATTCAAATTAGTTATTTTCCCTCAAAGCCTACATATAGAGTGCCTCCCTGGTGGCCTCCAATCTCAGTGCTATCACCACCAGGGCCTGAGTTCGATCCCCAGCCAGGGAACTGACCCTCATAGGGAACAGCAGACCTTTTTCCTGTCTCATCTGCTGCTCACCTCAGCAATAGATTTTAGTCGGTCCACCTATTCTGTTCCCCACTCTGTCCCTGGGGAATCCTCTCACACCCCCCCAATCCTAACCACCCCGCACCTCTGACCCACACAAAAGTTCTCTTTTTCAAATGTTAAGAAAAGAAAAGAAAATCCTATGCACAGAGTGATGTTTTTTATTTTGTTGGAATGCATCATCATGGACATAGCTGCCTGACCCAGGAATCTGCATCTGTTCCTTTGGTGGTAGGGATTAAGATTCAGACTGCGCTGCGTGGAGCTTGTGGAAGTCTCCATCAGATGCATTGAACAGCTATTGTCCTGTCCAAGCTTCACCATATCAGTGCAGTTATTCTCCCTTGGCTTTCTGAGTGTAATCGAGTTCTCCTGGTACAAGCCAATAACAACTAGAGTTTATTTACTGAGGTTTACTCTGTGCCAGGCACTCTTCTTAAATGTCTTGTATGTACTGATTCAATCTCTCCTTGAAACCACTGAGATCACTGTATAGTTTTCGGCAGTTCAGCACCCTTGAGGCTAGAGACGACCCCATGTCCCAGTTGCCAGCTGAGGCCTCTGCTTCAAATCAGATAATGTAATTTTCTTCTCACAATGATACTACCCACCTAAGTGTAGACCCCAGGGCCTGGGCTCCCTGCTATAGTTTTCATAGTTCCAGGGTTATTGGAATCACATTAACCTGTCTCCTTAGCTACTGTGACTCATGTTGCAGCCTGCCATAAAGCAATAGAGTACTAGAGTCGGGACAATAGTCAAAGACTGCCTGGTCCAATTTCCTTACTTTATAGACATAAACTGAAGCTTAGAGAGAGTGGTATGCTTAGGTGAGAGAACAGCTAGATCAGTCAGCCACCAAAGCAATAAAAAAAAACCCTTGAATCTGACTATCAAATCGAGGTTACAAGTTAGGAAGCGGGGAACAAAATGGGGAGGAGGCCCAATGGACTATGGTAGAGAACTGTGGGTGCCTTGGTGGTGAGTATGATATGGCGATGTACATTGGGACAGCTGTGATCCTGTATCTCTGAATCACATGCAGTACTGTAACCACTGTCACCTGAGAAAGGAGAGAGAGAGAGACAGTGTGGGGATCAGACTGCAGTTTTCTCTTTTCAAGTCTAATACTAGAATGCCAGTCCAGTTCCAGGGGAATTGCATGATGCTGGAGAACTTTGGCTGTGTGTCTTCTGCCTGCTTCTAAAAGTAGAATCGTGTCTGGAACATCGTGATTGTGGATGCACACGCCACAGATACATCAGTCTATGATTAGTTGCAATGCGCCTACCAGAAAACCCCTTTGACACAAAGCACTGTGATTACAGGCTTCCCCCACTATCCAAAAGTAGAGCCTTCTTATGAAACCTTTCCTAAGCTCCAGTGCGATAAAACAGAGCAATGACCATTAATTTACATGGAAATTTTTCATTATTCCCAGACCCCCCCAAAATAACCTACCAAATTATACCAAATAACACATAAAACTTAAAATAGCACCAATAAGGCAACAGCAGCAATAACATGGAGGTGCACATTCTGGTTAAAACAGTTTCGGGGAAGGAGCTTGGGGGCCACTTGCGCTGCTGGGGTGTGGGCTTTCCCTAGAACCAGCTACTGCAAAACCAACACTGGAGGTTTATTTCACTTGTAAGTTTTTGTTATAAAAGCCAAATCCTCTTTGACATTTTCTTGGTTAGTGAAAACCACCAAAAGGCAAACTTTTAAAAAGTGGGAGGAACCTTCCCATTATAAGAAGGTTATGTTTAAAGAGCATCTCTTTACCGAGCACTTCTTGTAAAGATGCCTTGGAGTAAATAGATGGAAGTTGCAGCAGAAGCTTTATTCTGCCCACCCTGGTACCCATCTACAATTGCAACCCGTGTCCTTCTTGATGCTCTCTGACTTTCCTTAATAGCATAGCTCACTGTCTGAAACTGGGAGTGAGTCACAGGGCAGGTGGACCGCCCAGCGTCATAATGTAGGGTGGGAAGCTTCAGAAGATTATGGAGACTATGGAGATAAGGGCAGTAAATTCCAAGAGGACTAGTAAGACATCCCTGGACAAGAGCAATAAAAAGAAAAAAAAAAATTCAGGCCTCGCTGGTGGCCTAGGGGTTACATTTCAGCACTATCACTGCATGGCCTCAGTTTGATCCCCAGCCAGGGAGCTGACCCACTTGGCATAGCAGACCTCTCCTGTCTCACCCTCTTGATCCCCTCAGTAGTGGATTTCAGTGGATCCACCTGTTCTGCTCCCCATTCTGTCTCTGGGGAATCCTCTTACACCCCCATCCCATACACACACCTTTGGCCTACACCTCAGTTCTTCTATACACACACATACGAAAGTCATATTTTGGCCTTCAGAAGCCCTGACACCTCTGAAAATGGATGCAAGATAAACAAGTACTGCCTATGCTGGAGTCCTAATGGGAGAGATTTGGGTTGCATTATTTAAAGAGACATGAAAAAAAAAAAATTATCAGGCCTCCCTGGTGGCACAAGGGGTGAAGATGCAACACTGTGAAGCATCCGCAGCCACTGCAGCATGAGTTTGATCCCCGGCCAGGGAAGGGACCCACATGGCGCAGCAGACCTCTCCTGTCTCACCTGCTGCTCCCCTCAGCAGGGGATTTCAGTAGATCCACCTGTTCTGCTTGTCACTCTATCTCTGGTGAATCAATCCTCTCATCCCCTGCACCTCTGACCTGTACTCCAGTTCTTAGATGCATAAATAAATAAATATTTAAACAACAACAAGTTATCTTTGAGTGGTGACTCCTTTCATGTATTTTGCCCTTTACTGACAAAGTGGCTCACGTTGTAAGTAGCCTTGGGACAGTTACAAGGGGAGACTTGTCTCCTTACTGATGTAAGTGTACTGAATTGAACAGCATCCTCCAAGCATTCTTGTCCGTGCTGAATCTCAGAATATACTCCTGTTTGGAACTAGGGTATTTACAGATGTAATTCTTAAGCATGTGGGGGTGCACTACCCTAGGGTGTGCTCTAATTCTGATGACTGGTGTCTAAAAGATGAAGGAGATGGAAATTTGGGCACACAGAAGATATGACAAAGAGAGCCAGGAACTAGTCCTCCTGACTGGCTGAGGCAAGGATGGATTCTCTCCTAGAATCTTTGGGAAGAATGTGACCGGAACCCACTGGCACCTTCATTTCAGATTCTGACTAGCAGAAATGCAAGAAAAGAAATTTCTGGGGTCAAAGGGTCCACTAATGGTCATTTATTCTGGCAGTCTAGGAAATCAAAACGACAAGGGTGGGAGAGATTGGCTTACTTGTGGATGGAAGATGCGTGGGCTGTGACATAGATTTATTAGGCTACAATCTTTTCACATTAAATACTATTACAATACTTAACACATAGGAATCCTTACTATGAAAAGATACTGGTCTTTGTGAGGTTCAACTTGTGAATGATCCACTAAACTCAGAGGAATGGGCAGGATGGGGTTCTTGGTCCAGCAGCTGGGAGGGAGATAGGGGAAAGGGGAGAAGGGAGAGGGGAGAAGAGAGAGGGAGATGGAAGGGGAGGGGGAGGGGGAAGGGAGGAGGAGAAAGGGGGAAGGGAGGGGGAGGGGGAGGGCGAGGGCTTGGGAAGGAACCCCAGGCACTGACAGAAGACATTCCAAATCTTCCTTCATTTCTTCAAATGAATTGGGTGTTGGGGGTGAGGGTGGGGGGATTACTTCCCCTAGACCTTGAGGGAAGCAAAGAGCAAGGTCCTTCCTGTCTCTGGGTAGAAGAATGAGTTTATTATTTTGAATTTCATGGTTGTGTGAAAACATCACCATTGTTTTTAAATTCAGAATAATTTTCATTTCTTGTTATTTAAAATTCTCAGTGCTGGGTCTTTTTCTCTTCACATTTTACCCTCCCTTATCCTCTCTCCCTACCTCCATTTTAGCTGAAATACCTGGAACTGAGAAGCCCATATTCCACAGCCTGGCCTCCCCTCCTTTCCGCAGGTGAAGTATTTCATGTCCTACTGTGGACACCAGCATCTCCACTGCTTCTGGCTTTCCTCAGTCCCTTCTTTGCTTTCCTGCCCCGGCCCATCCTTCTCCCAAGCGCCTTGTATCTGCTGAAGAACTTCTAGTTAATCAGTGCTATTTCTGTCCTCTCCCATCATCTAGAAATTCTTCTTCCTTTTCTGCTCACCTAAATTCTCATTATCTTTCAAAGTTCGCCTCAAGTTTCTTCCATCTGGTCTTTTACGGTAATTCCCAAAGATAATTTTATTGCTCCATTTTAAATTTCTCTAGTTCTTATTTGACCCTGATTATATGTCACTTCACAGTACTTTTTATGGTGATTTACTGGGCAGACACTTCCTGTCTGCCCAGCAGCTCATGAGATCCCTGAGGAAACGGGCAGGCAGTGCTTAGTTGTGAAACTGTAGCACCTTGCAAGGCTGTGTCGCTGTAACCTCCAGAGGCAACTGTGCTGATGTTGTGTGTTCGGCGAAGCAGAGATGGGTCCAGCAGACAAGATGTCAGTATAGAGATGGAGGGCTATTGCTCACCTAGGCAAATAGCAAACATCCCAATTTCTCCGTGGCTTTTATTGAGCAGGAGAACAAGTAACAAGCTTGTCATTTGCTACAAAAAGCACAGCCCAGAAGTACAAGGTCACGTAGATGTGCACCAAGCCCCAAGCCCGCTGCATGTAACTAGCCTCTACTATCATCTAACAACCTTTTGTTTTATTTATCTTATTCCGGACAGAAGGAATGTATGTTTCAATCCTAAGAGCTGGGAAGCTCTAGTCAGCAGATTTGTTTGCAAATCTGCAAGGATCTCAGTCATAGCACCCTTTACTGTCCTTGACCCTTGCTCACAACTTTTGCAGCCTCTGGTTTCCCCCAACAGGCTGTGACAGGCCATTTGTTTCTCTCTGTCTGTTGGTCCGGTGGTGGATTTGGCATTTGCATGAAATCAAGTGTTTCTGAGGGCCTGCCTATTTTGTGCACCCTAAACCAAAATCTCCCCCTCAGGCTAAGCTAATCCCACCTGTCTAAGTGGGTCTACTGGAAACAGGTTGAAGAAGGAAACAGATCTTTTGTCTTAGGAGAAACCAAGCAGGAAAGAGGTCAGTTCCAACCTGCCCAAAGGCAAATTTGCCACTTAAAACCAGAGACATTTCTGTGGATGAAGCTGTCTCCAACCTCAACCAAGCTCTAGGGCTGGAAGTGAGGCCCTAGCCAGCTCTCAGGGCTTCTGTGTGCAGGGGAGTGAGTGGGAGCAGAGATGAAAGCCAGGTAGGGGCAGAGGCCTAAGGAAATGGGCAATAGAACAATTTCCCCTCTCTAAGGGAACTGGCCCCTTGAAGGGACAGTTGCACTTATGCTGATCCTGAAGGACAGCTCTCTGTCAGAGGCCATGCCGGCCACCACGAAGGTGACAGTTCCATTTTGCTAGGACTGCCACCCACCTGCCCCTGACCCCATGACCCCTTTGCTTGAAATATCATACAGAAAATTCCCTCAGTCTACACGTTCATAGACTAACAGTCCTTTAGGAAGAGAAAGTCCAGCAGAGTACAGCAGTGCAGGAGGGGCATGAATGATATCAGTGATAATAGAAAGAACATAATTTACAGAAAATTTTATGTGGATCAGACTAAATGCTAAAAGTGTACTAAGCAATGTGATCTTGCTAATCTATGACGCAGGTACTGCTAATGTACAGAGAAGTAAAGCAATTTTTTTTCTTAAGATTTATTTATTTATGCATTTTAAGAGCTGGGGTACAGGCCAGAGGTGTGGGCGGTAAAAGGCTCCACCAGAGACAGAGTGGGGAGCAAAAGAGGCAGACTAACTGAAACACACTGCTGAGGGGAACAGCAGGCGAGGCAGGAGAGGTCTGTCACATTATGTGGGTGCCCTCCTTGGATGGCGGCAGGGATCCAATTCAAGCTGCAGGTGGTTGCATTTTGCTTCATAGTGTGTTGCTTAACCCACTGCGCCACCAGGGAGGCCCAAAGTAAACTGATTTTCCTCGTAGCCCATTGCTGCTATGAGACAAAGCCAAGATTCCAGACTATGGGTGTTGGTGTTTCAAGCAGACATATGAGGACCATCTTTGCCCAACCGAAATTCAGAACATGGGTTCTAAATGCATATGTGCATGGGCTGTAGTGGAAATGGGCATTTACAGATCAGACTGAGGCACTTTTTTTTAAAAATTTACTTATTTTTACATACTAGAACTGGGGATATAGGCCAGAGATGTGGGGGGTGAGAGTATTCACCAAAGAAAAGAGTGGGGAGCAAAAGAGGCAGACTAACTGAAATACACTGCTGAGGGGAACAGCAGGCGAGACAGGAGAGGTCTGTTGTACTATGTGGTCGCTTCCATGGCTGGGGATCAAACTTGTGCTGCAGTGGCTACAGATGCTTCAGAGTGCTGTGCTTAACCCCTTGTGCCACCAGGGAAGCCTTGTTGAGGCACCTTTGGATAACATTTGTGTTTTTTGTCTGTTTGGCAATGAGGAAAACATACTGTATATGGAGTATGCAGTAAGTGTCATCTTGATGGACCTACTCGGAGTTTAAAAATAATTTTGCTTGGAGGCCATGAAATTGCTGATGCAAAAGTTTTCTGATAGTCTTGGTAGAGATTACTGATGCTTTCAACTAATTTCCTTTTATTTCATGGGGTCATTTAGAGAACATACAATCTGATCATAATTTTGACATATATATCGAGTTGTGATATTCTTTTTTTTTTTTTAAGATTCTCCAATTTTTGATACGTATACTGAGCTGTGATTTTTTTTTAAGCGTATACTGTATATTAACCCACTGGGGTATGTGAGGTGAACAGAAAAACATTCTGATTTTGTACTCTTGATTCAAATCTTGTCAAGGGATTACATGTAAACAAAACATTATAAATGTTTTTTTTTTTTCAGATACTCATCCTTTTTATTATTTGCACTGTTATCTGTTATTTCATTTTGTTATTTTTGACTACTTGTGCAAAACAATATTTTTACAGGTTTATGCTATAACATACAGTAGTATTCTATATTTTCACTAGTCTTTTTTTCTATTAAAACTTTTATTTTCCTACATTGTTGTTGTTGCTTATTTTTGTACAACATTTGATTTATCCCCTCAGGTGAAGTCCCCATAAACCTCTCACTACCACAGCACCTGTGAACTTCATCATAATCCCTTGTGTTCTTCCCTCCTCTAATTTGACCCGTCTCCCTGCCCTCCCATGCTGGATGCCTCAGATCTGTAGTTTGCCTGCAAGTTTGGCCTCTCTCTCTCTCTTTTTTTACCCTTTGTTTTGTTTCCCTATATTACTCCTATTAGCAAAACCTTGTGATATTTTTCTTTTCCCTTCTGACTTATTTCAATGGGCATCATCCCTTCTAGCTCCATCCATGTTGCTGCCAATGGCGCGAATTTATCTTTTTTGACTGCTGAGTAGTATTCCATTATGTATATAGACCACATCTTTTTTTTTGTTTTGTTTTTAAAGATTTATTTATTTATACATACAAGAGTACAGGCTAGAGTCATGGGAGGTGAGAGGATTCACCAGAGACTGAGCGGGGAGCAGAACAGGTAGCTCCAATGAAACACACTGCTGAGGTGAGCAATGGGCGAGGCAGGAGAGGTCTGTGGCGCCATATGGGTCCCTTCCCTGGTCAGGGATCAAACTCGTGCTGCTGTGTTGAGGATGCTTCATAGTGCGGTGCTCAACCCGCTGCGCTACCAGGGAGTGTCCTAGACCACATCTCCTTGATCCAGTCATCTGTTTTTGGGCATTTAAGCTGTTTCCATATCTCATTGTAAGTAGTGCTGTGATGAACATAGGGGTGCAGGTATCTTCTTGAATTAATATTTTTGTGTCCTTTGGGTAGATTTCTAGGAGTGGAATTGCTGGGTCATATGGTAGCTCCATTTTTAGTAGTCTGAGGAAACTCCACACTGCTTTCCATAGTGGCTGGACTAGTTTGCATTTCCACCAGCAGTGTCAGAAGGTTCCTATTTCCCCAAATCCTCACCAGCATTTGTTGTTGCCAGTTTTTTTTTTTTTTTAAATATGTGCCATTCTCATTGGTGTGAGGTGGTATCTTATTGTGGTTTTGATTTGAATTTCCCTGATTATAAGTGATGTTGAGCATTTTTTCATACACCTCTTGGCCATTTGCATTTCTTCTTTAGAGAAATGTCTTTTTAGTTCTTCTGCCCATGTTTTGACTGGGTCATTTGCTTAAATAAGACATACATTTAGTTTGGTTTCAGGGTTGATTATGTATGTGGAGTTGGTGAAGACAGGTATTTGGATTTGGGAGTTTGGGAGTTTTCCTATTTATTTATATCATTTCCCTAAGACAATCTGAAGATATAATTAGTTTGCTGAGCTATAGCATAGTATAGAAATGGAGCTCTCTGGGTTAAGATACAGAGAGGCTGAATGGGAGGTCTGAAGCTCTGGTACTTTGTTTTCTTCCTGGGGCTATCCCATGTTAAAACACCACTAGTCAATGCTAGAGAATTGGCTGATTTCTGTGAATAAGGGGTCACCATCTATGTGCTAGACCAGTTGAACCTGAACCCAAGGAAAGCCTTTATAAACTAGTGAGGTCTGATGATATTCCTGGTTCCACCCAAGAAAGGGTGGAGCTGAGCAGGGAGGAGGAGAAGCTGGAGAGGAGACTAGAGAAGGAAGGAAGAAGGATGGGAGCCAGAAAGAGACCTGGAGGAGGCACATGGAGCAGAGAGACATATGAAAAAGCTGCACTTGCTTCTTGGTCCTGGACTGGTTGAAATAGACGTGGATGAGAGACCTGTGGAGAAGTTGACAATGGCAGCGCTGATCTTGATCTTGATTATCTCCTTCTTTCCCAGATGTGCTGGGCCCCACCTGGAGGTGGGTCCCACCAGGAGGTGCCTTAGACTGTGACAGGCTTTCGGGCCTCAGTGACCCTGCTTTGGGCCAACCCTGTTTGGCTGGACATTTACCCACAAGGGAATGGGGTAACTTTGAGTGCTTGATTTACAAACTTTATTCTTTCCCTTTTATGTATTGCACAATAATTGTATTCAAGTTCCTTTCCATTAAACTCTTAAAGAACTGGGGTGTAGGTCAGAGGTGCAGGGGGTGAGAAGGCTCCCCAGAGACAGAGTGGGCACTAAAATCCACTGCTGAGGGGACCAGTAGGTGAGACAGGAAAGTTCTGTGCACCATGTGGATCATCTCCCTGGCTGGGGATTGAACTTAGGCCATAGGGATGATAACACTGAGACCCTTGAGGCTCTTGAGACATGATCTTAAAGAAAACCTTGCTCATTTCAATATTTTGCCTTGAAGTGGTCCTGAAGAACTATATTTAAACCAATAGACCTTAGAACTCAGAGGAAATGATAAGTGCTGGTCGTGCTTACTATTAAAATGATTAGCAAGGGAAGAAAATTGATAGATCTCAGCGATAGCTCTAAGAAGACAGAGACCTAAAGGTAGAGTGGCCAGATGTTTCACTTCTGGTTGAAGTAGAAGCGTCTGGATTTTGATTGGTCATAGAATGGAGTGAATTCTAGCTCTCAAGAAGAGAAGCTGCTAAACATTTTAACCCCACTAGCCTTTAAAATATGATTTGTTGCTTCTCAATGACAAAAAAAAAGTTATCTGTTTTTTATTTTCACGTGTGGGGGGAGCTAATAAGTCACACATTCCTCATTGTTATGCTGCATCATTTGTGACTTTTTAATATTTTCCAGTGTCAGTTACTGAAAACTCCTTATTTTAAACGGAGATAGAAGGAAAATATAGCATATGGAAACTATGTTAACTGGCTAGACAGTTTAATAACTCTGTAAACAAATCCTATTTTTAATTATGGGAAGCACATGTAATTAGTCTATTTATCAAGCAATTACTATAACTTCCTATATAAGGTATTAAGAATTCAATAGAAGTAAGATTTAGTTTTTGCTTTCAAAGAGCCCATAGCTTAGTAGAGGAGAAAAAGATGTTGCAAAAAAAAAAAAAAAAAAGGACAGCAAAATATAAAAAGTGTCATAGTCAAATGTACAAAGTGTTAGCACAACTCTGTGGTAAAACTTGCAAAAGTTTCACTAAAGAGATTAATACTCAGCTAAGAGTTTCCTAAAGTGATCACAAACTGTGTACAATGTAGGTAGACGTGGTCATTCTTAGAAACTCAAAAAAATGTTAAAGTGATGAAAGGTTTGACAGTGCAGCCCAATTATTCCTCTGTGGTTCATCTTCCCGCAGGAATTTCTCTCCACCTCAACATCTGCTGACATCTCAGCTCTTCCCCTTCCTACATACCCGGTTCCTGAATCCAGATATAAGCCCAGGAGAGTCTCCCTTTCTCATATGCATTTGCTACTTTGGGCACATAAAATCATTCCATTCTCACTTGCCTATGAAAACTAGTCATCACTTCCATGAGCATGAATAACATTATGCTGAATAGCAGGTTTTCATACATTATAAACCACCGGTTAACTGAGGTAGCGGTTTTTATGGGGTGTAGAAGGAAACTGGGGCCACAAGGCGATGGAAAAGAGGTGCATATCAGGCATGAAGGAAACCATCAAAGGCAGTCCAAGGGTCTTCTTGCTGCCAATGAATCATTCCAGCACTACAGAAGAGGTTCCTTTGAGCTTCTGCTGCAAAAAGGCTCAAAATGTGCTTATGTGTGTGTGCACTTAGATGCGTGACTATGAAAATGTATGCAGGTACGTGTATTTGTTCACTTCTAAATGTGCGGGCTTATCCTTTGTGTGTTTACATGTGCACATATTCGCATCGCGGTAGGTTGCCAGACCAGACCCCCTGGAAAGAAAGTCTGAGGTCCTCACACTCCTGCGGGGTGACCTCCCCACCCCCACCACCCCTTCACTGAGACTGAAAGGATGCAGGGTGACCCAGGACTGCATTGAAAGTTTGCAGTCTGAGGCTGTTCCATCTGGGGACCTCCTTGCTTCCCTGCAGGATGGTGGGTTTGGTACGCAGCCTGCCGGCTCCCTGGGGAGGAAGGGGTTGCTGCTGACGCGCTGGACCAAAGCCGGCCGCCCCCTGCGCCCCCAGGCTGGGGCGGCCCCCGCCTGCGCTGCGGGCCCTGCAGAGGCGCGGGCCGGGCCGGGGACGCGCGGGGGCGCGAGCGGGGGCGCGCGGGGCGGGGGCCATGCCGCCGGCTGCCGAGGCCGCCGCACCCCTGGGCCTCCGCGGTCACCTGCGCGGCGCCGTCGCCCTCGCGCTCCCGCGGCGGCGGGCGGCCGGCGGACGGCGGAGGGCGCCCGGCGTAGGCGGCGGGGTGGGCCGCGCCGGTATTTATAGCTCAGCGACAGCAGCGGCGGTAGCGACGCCGCCCGCCCGTCTCGCCCGCTTCCCCGCGAGGCCACCGCCGCGGCGGGGCTGCGTCCGACCCGCTCCCCGAGTGCGGACGCCCGAGCCGCGCGGCCCCCTGGGTGAGTGCGCGGCCCGCGCCGGCCCCCGCCCCGCGCCCGGCGCCGTGCCCGCCGCTGCGCTGCAACCCCGGGCCGCGCCGGCCCCCCGCGGAGGCGGAACCCCGGCGGGAGAGCGGGCGGGTAGGCGGCGGAGGCCGGAGCGCGGGCTGCCGGGGAGGGCAGAGGCGACCCCGCGACCGGAGGCGCGCGGGGGACCCCAACTCCGGGACTCGGAGGGGGTGGGCATCTCGCCGGAGCAGACCTTGAACTTTCCTCGCTCTAGTGATTCCTGGGGTGCGGAGTAAAAGCCTTACCTGTCGTTTGCTAATTAAACGAACAGGTTGCGCCTGACGGGGGTTTTCCTTAAAAAAGCAAACTTGAGGCTGCGGGTGTTTACGAACTTCTTAGTGGCCAAATCGAGCCCCGCGAAGGTTCCTGGGGGCATGCCGCGGGCCCACAAGTGTGTCTAACCCACGGGTGACACTCGGGCTGCCATTACTCTCCTACCCGCTGTGGAACTGTCACCCGATCTGGGGGGGTGCCCGGTCCGTTAGGGAGGGGCCCCTTGGGTCCCCAGCTTTGGCCGTCAGATAACGTATGGATCTCGGGAATAGCTACCGTTGTCCACTGTTGGGGACAGAAAGGCTCGACCGCGGGGTCTGATCCCAAGCCAGGAGTGGGCTCTGGAGAACCCATTATCAGGATCGAGGCGAGGGCTCCAGACAACGGTAAGGAACGTGGGAGGCAGCGTTTACTGATGGAGTGGAGCAAGAGTCAGAGCTCGGGGACACCTCCTTGGGCACGAGGTAGCCCTGTCTGGGGATAGGTTTGGGGATGTACAGGTTTTAGGACTCCGGGGTCTGAGAAAAAAAGTTCATCTTCACTGGCAGAGAAAACAAAAAGAATGTGCACTTGACCCAAGTTCATTGTGGTTGTTGGTGCCAGGCGTTCTGCTTGTGTGTGTCCCGGGTTCCATTTGCTCTGGGCTGAGGGTCCGCAATTGTAGTGACCATTGCATGATGTCATCTGGACTGGTTTCAATTTTTCAGTTCTTTGTCGTCGTTGTCCCTCCCCACCCCCCAGCAACCTGTGGACTATCACGATGGCTGTAGGTTGGTTAGGACTGTGCACACTTTGTAGGCAGTAGTCACTGGTAGGGTCAGAGGTTGGCATTTTCCTGCTTGCCTCCGCTGAAGTGGGAGGCTTTAGGGAGTTATGTTCCTTTCTCAAGGCTAGTAACAGGAGTTGCATCCAGCTAGCTTAAATTTTTCTGGAGTCAACAGATTTTCTGGGGGCTTCTTGTGAAGCAATAAGAAGGAGGAAAGTTAAAGAGGATGCTAATTGTTGCTCCAAGTACTGAGACCCACCCTAGCTTAGAACAATAAACTGAGCGTCGTGTATGTACATGTGAGTCTGTGTGTGATGGGAGTAAACATTTATGTGTGGCTGTAAGTCTGTGGGACCCCACATTTTTCCTAGTATGATTGTGTTGAGTAATGTGTTTTCCCTAGTAAATGACAGCATGTCTGAAATCCATGGATGAAATTCTGGAAAGCTTTTGGGATTTTGTTTTGTCTTCAGAAAAAAAGTTCTTCCAATTTATTGAATATAAAGCCTTGTGGAACTCTGTAAAGACTATTTTTCTGGAAAAGTATTGACTTTTTCCAGGCCTGGATTTCCTCATAACCCTCCACCCCAATCTTCGTAGTTTAAAGGTAATGATTGTGACATTTTGACTCAGGTACTTAACCCACCCCTACCCCACCTCCATCTGATCTTTGTGGTCAGAAATCTGTATTTCTCTGTTTTATTCAATCTGCTGCCTGAAACTGCCAATCACTTAAAAAATAATTTCAGAAATGAATTTTACTTTATTCATGAGCTGTTACTTTCTCTGTGTTTAGAATATTAGCGATCACAAACAGATTGTCACTGAAAAGGAAGGCCAAGCATTTTTAAGTAATTCACTGGTGATTATTCTCAATTTCATTGCATAAAATAACATGCATATTTTGCCACTTCAATGACAAGTTGACTAGTGTCTTTGTTAGGAGAACCTCAGACTACTTTGCTTTCAGGTTTTCTGTTTTAAAAACTTGCATGGGTTCAATGCTTTGTTATCATAAGATCTGTAGGAGAAAAACAAAGGGGAAAATCACTGAGAGGTTGAAACTATGTAAGTGAAGTCTAGAAAGTGATTTGTGGATATGATCCTCTAAGTTAGCTAGGGTACCACAAATATGGTGCTGGTAGCTATTCCAGTCACTGATGGTGGTTTCATTGATTGACTTAAAAGGTTGTTTTTTTATTGGAGAGACTGTGTGGTCTGTTGTATTGGACTAAAAATAAGTTCCAAATTCTGTTATTGTTGCTATTTGTATTTTTAAAACCTATATTATGTAAAATGCTGTGTGTCAGCTCCTCATGTCTGCCATTCATCTAATAATTCAAGGTAATATACTATAAGACCTAGCCTTACCCCAGAGTTATTCCAGGCTCATTTATGTTTGGTTTTTCTACCTTCCTACCTTGTGTCCTTTTATACATTGGCATCACATTATTGAAGTTTGTTCTCTCTAGCATGGAATCTTAAGTGTATTTTTCTCACCCAAGGCTGGACCATCATCCATCCATCACCTATATATTTACTTTTTCATTTGTTCATCCATCAGAAACGATTTACTGGGCCTGACTCATAACTTGGTACTTACTCGGCTTCCTTCCCAGTGAAGCTTTACTCTGTATTTTATGTCTCTCAGTGTAGGAAACAAAGTGGTAGTGGGAATTTTGACTTGGGTCATAGAAAGGTAGTGCTACCTGCTTCTGCTAGTTGATCGTCTATAACCGTGGACTATTTGTTACCCTTTTTTTTATTGGTAAATCCAAGGGGTTGGTATAAGGAGTAATTGAGATAATGTATTAAAATTGCTTGCCAAGTGTTCAACACATAAAAAGCCCTAAACAGTGCTAAGTATTATGGTGTCTATATCTGCTCCACTGCTGTTCCTTTCAGGAAGTGGCAATTTCATTCTGGGTTTTGCCAGGCTAAGTCCACACCTAATCAGCCAGTCTTGCTGTCTCTTCCTTTATTTTTAATTTTTTTTTAAAAAATTATTTGTTTTAGTGTAGAAGAACTGGGGTGTGGGCCAGCAGTGCATGGGGTAAGAGGACTTACCAGAGACAGAGTGGGGAGCAGAACATGCAGATTGACTGAAATCCACTGCTGAAGAGAGCAACAGGTGAGACAGGAGAGGTCTGCTGCTTCATGTGCCTCAGCACCCTGGCCAGGGATCACACTCAGACCACAGCGGTGATAGGACTGAGACTGAATCCCTAGGCCACCAGGGAGGCCGTTGGCTCTTCCTTTTAAGTGAGTCCAGAATTCAATCCATTTTCACCCATCAAAACAAGTGTCCCTTCTGCCGTTCAAGCCTGATTGTGTTCCTCTCCAGCTTCTCACCTCACACTGTTGAAGAGTCCACGTGTGCAGTGTTACTCAAAGATCCAATTTTACTACCTTCTGAACCTCATCTTCTTTTATTCTCCACTCCCAATCAAGTCACATTGGTCTCCATGTTGTTCTTTAAATGCAATAATCATAGAGCCAGGATAGGGCTTTGCAATTTTTGGTTCTCTGGGTCATTCTTGCCCCAGAGACCTATTTGTCTGTGTCCCTTCTTTCATGTCTTGATTCAAATGTGACCACGCAGTGAGCCTTCTTCACCCCCCTCTCTCTTGAAACTTCCATTAACTTTCTCCTGCTTTAATTTTGTCCATCAACTTAAAACTTAGTAAAGTACTCTCTGTTTAATGTCTGTTTCCCTCAGTGAGACTAAGAACCTGGGCAATAGGGGTGCTTTCTGTTAGTAACCCCTCACAGGCCAGAGCCTGGCATGGATAAGCATCTGTAAAGTTTGAACAAATGAATCAGGAATGTTGTCATGGTAATAACAGATCTGGACTCATCACTTTCTGTGACTTTTGGATGGTAGCTTAAGTTCTCCAAGCCTCAGTTTCAGTATTTGTGAACCAAGGATCACATTCATCCTTTACCTTGTATAGTTGCATTAAAATCATTTTCCACTGAGAATAGCATATCATTCGTTGAACATAGCCTTGAGTTATTTACATGCTAACTTTAATGGTTGACCAGGAGTCACTTGTATTTTAACTGTGGTCTTCTGGATAGATAGTGACTGGGTAAAGGAAATGGATGAACTTTACAAGGGAAACAAACCTTTGGTATTCACAGTAACCCTAAAGCAAGTGCTTCCATTTAGGATTATACTGGTGAAGAAAGGAAATCACAGAGAGAGAAGGATTTGCTCCTGGTCACAGAGCTAGTGAAAAGCAGTCAGGTATTTCAGAAATGGACCACACTTAGATGGCCTGAAAAACAAATGCCCCCACTCCTTGGTGGTGTCTGTAGACTCTCTCTAGTGGTGGAGTTTTGCCAATTAAAAATTTTAGGTGGCAAAATGTGATCGAAATATAAACTCTTAGTTTTACTTATCTGCAAGGAAATAATTTCAATCTCTGTCTGTCCTTTTCTTAAAAAAAAAAAAAGGATTTATTTTTTTAGCATAGAATAGGGGTGTAAGCCAGAGGTGCGGGCAGCTGAGAGGATTTACCAGAGAGAGTATGGAGCAGAGCAGGTGGATCTATAGAAATCCACTGCTGAAGGGAACAGCGGGTGAGACAGGGGAGTCAAGCACCTTGCGGGTCAGCTCCCTGGCTGGGGATCTAACTCAGGCCTCAGTGGCTGACAATAGCTTGATAATGCTGAGACTTTAACTCCTGCGCCACTGGGGAGGCCCTTCTGCCTGTACTCTTGACATACAATTTAAAATTGGTTAGGTCCTAGGGATGAAATGAAATGATTGTAGAAAGGCTCTGTTGACTTTAAAAAACTTTACCTGTATTAGTAAAAAACTACAACTATGTGATTAAAGAAAAGAGTGTTTAGCTGTATCTTGTACTAATATAGTCAAAAACTATCCAGGACACAGCTGTATGCTTTGCAAAGTGCATACCACACAACAATAAAATACAGGAGGTCTTTTAAAAAATAATTTTAACACATTGGGTTCATGCTACTGAAATAAAATTCAGGCTCTTGAGAGAGAACAGGTACAGCCACCTTCAGAGAGCTAGGATGGGGGTCATAGGTGAATTATGTGACTTTTTTTTCTCTCAAAATAATGGTCCATAATGAAAACGATGTTAACTGGTCAGGTATGGAAAGCTGCTAAGGCCTCCAGTAGTAGACATATGCTTTGGATGTGGCTCATTTGTCTAGTAATAAGATGTTTTTTTTAAAAAAGATTTTAAAAAATTTATTAGTTTATTAATTTATGCATAGAAGAACTGAAGAACTGTGGTATAGGCGAGAGGTGTGGGGGGTGAGAGGACTCACCAGAGACAGCATGGGGAGCAGAACAGGCAGATTGACTGAAATACACGGCTGAGGGGAGCAGCGGGCAAGGCAGGAGAAATATGTTGTGCCACGTGGGTCAGCTCTGGTCAGGGATTGAAGTCAGGCCATAGAGGTGATAATGCTTAGATTCAACCCTTAGACCACCAGGGAGGCCCTGTTTTTGTTTTCATATAGCTTGTTAGTTCATCAGGGACTTTTCTATACATATCTGTAATTTCTTTTCTTAATGCAAGTGATACATTCCATATACATTATACTTGTCATTATGTAATACTGTCTCTGAATCAAGATTTCTACTTTGGACAGTGAAAGTCACACTCCTGAAATCTTTGTTTTCATTTATTTGTAAATACCTTAATGGATAATGAAGTGTGATACTCTGGTTCAATCCATTATTATGTCACTTATTAGGGCATCGATATCCTGGTCTAGGCTTTGATGATCTTTTGCTTAAACTGTTGGTGTTGCCTCTAACCTAGTCCCTCCAATTTCCTCATGTCTCATATTTTTCCGAGCTGGCAGAGAAATCTTTTTAAGGTCCTACTTCAATCAATTTGATCACTTTTCTGCTTTGAAATCATTGATTCCCTGTTCTCTGCACAGAACAATACAGAACAAGACTTTTGCATAATCTTACTTGAATTGACTCCACTCTGTCCTTAAGTGTCCCAAGCCCCCTGTCCTCCAGCCACACAAATTGCTACATCTTGTACCTGTCCCAACTGCCCTCCTCTTTTCCTTTGCTCACAGTGTCCTGCCAGCTGACATGTCTTCACCTCGCTTTCAGTTTTCCTTGGAGTCTTCAGTTTGAGATACCATGTAAACACGGACTCATGGTAAAATGTGTGGCATCTTTAATCCTTAGTATAAATAGAAGATTCTCGAGATGTGGAAACTGCAGTTATGTGAAAAAAACAAAGGTTTCCAGCTCATTAATTGTGGCATCTACCTTATGATGTCCTTACTTATGAGGAGGAGTTAATGGAATGGGTTGTCCAGTTCTCAGAGATGCAATGCTCTTTTTTTCTTTTTCTTTTAATATATACATATATATATTACATCATTGTTCATTTTGTACAATATTTGCTTTCTCCTCTTATGTGTAGTCCCCATAAAATTGCCATCACCAAGTCACCTATGCACCATCACCATAGTCCCTGTGCTCTTCCCTCCCCTGGTTTGATACTTCTCCCTTCCTCTTCCTGCAGAATATTTCTGATTTATAGTTGCCTGTTAATTTCTTTTATTTATTATTTTTTCCTGATTCCTTATCCCTGGTATGGTTCCCCCTATTCCTTTTATAAGTGAAACAATCCAGTATTTTTCTTTTTCCTTCTGGCTTATTTCACTGAGCATTATCCCTTTCCAGTTCCATCCATGTTGCTGTGAATGACGTGAGTTTATCTTTTTTTTTGATGACTGAGTAGTATTCCGTTGTGTATATAGACCACATCTTATTGATCCAGTCATTTGTTTGGGGGCATTTGGGTTTTTTCCATATCTTATCTTTGTAAGTAATGTGAGATGCAGTGTTCTTTACAAACATAGTTTGGAAACCACAAAAATCACTGAAACAAAAGGACAGGCAGCTCAACTCAGTCACTTATGCTGGTGCTTCCAGAAAGGAAAAATTCTAGCAATCCTGCAGTCAGTACCAGGATCCCACCTCTTTCTGATCTGATGAAGGTCAGTTTGAATAATAATATTTGACGCGTTCATTCTAGAAGTTCTGTGAGTCTTTTATATCTGACAGCTTTGTGAATGGGGATTTTCTAACCAACATGTAAAGGGCAAAATTTGGAATTGATGTCTTTGTGCCGGGAGGCAGAACAGAGAGGGTCGAGACTGGGCAGCGTGGGTTCGAAGCCTGGCTCTGGCACAGGCTGGCTTTGAAATTTGGTGCAAGTTACTGACCTCAGAGTCTCAGTTTCAGCATTTGTGACATGGATAAAAATTAAGAGTCCTTTTTGCCTTGGGCTGCTACATAATCTAAATGGGGTGTTTGGAAAGCTCATTATATTGCATCTGGTCTTTGGCAACTACCCAGTGAGTGTGAACTTTGATAATATTAATAACGTTGAACCTGAAGCTGGAACTTGGGCGCCTGGTGGGAGGACATGAGGGCTGCTGTTGGCCGGATACCTCTGCTTTTTCTTTTCTTTCCTTAAGTGGAAGCAGAAGGCTTCCTCTTGTGCAGAAGCTCACCTTAACGTTGAAGGGAGCTTCTCTGCTGGGGTGGACCATGGTTCATCCGGTAGCTATCATCAGCTGCTCACTCTGAGCCCAGGTCGGAGCTGTGTCCTTGAAGTAAACAGCCCTTCCCTGAGGACTGTGGTCCAGGGAAGGAGACAAACATGAACAGAGAGTTTCACTCCGATGTGCTAGCTGCTAAAATCAACATGCTTTTCTTTAAGATAGAGGCTATAAAGGTTTTAAGATAAAGGCTATAATCTATAGTTGCAGAACTTAAAGAAAGGAAAGGGTTTGCAGACTGTGTACACTGTGTACATAGACAGTCGGGACAACCTCAGTGTTGGGTGATTAAAATTAGTGTCACCAAGTGATCATACTGACCCCAGAGATGCTTTACGTGAACTACAGAGGTGAAAACAGTTTTGGTGCTCTGGACACCCAGCTCCTAAGGAGCTAGAAATAGGGCCAAGATGACTCAGCAAACTTTTGGCAACCTTGTGTCGGAAGTGGGGATAAGCAGCATTTTTTTCCCCCAAGTTGTTATTATTTTTGAAATTTGTGACTCCCTCGAAGACACCACTTCAGGTTTGGAATATGAGGCGAGAATTAGGGTCAGCTCTGCTTAGCATAAATAAAAAGACCACATGAGCAGTGCAGGCTTCTTGTTCATTTGATAGTAGCTAAGTCACCGGGTTTGCTTGTGGGAATAAAGAATAATCTGTAAATATGATGGAAGAGATGCTTCCAGCTTTGTGATGCTTCAGAGAGATCGAGGGCTAGGGCTAGGTGCCGATGCTTCAACCTACCGGCTGTGTGAATGACACAGACAACAGCTGTTCAGAGCCTTTGTTTTCTTATTTGTAACATGGGAGGGATAGTGGCATTGATGGACCTCATGGGAGTCAGTTCTGTGCTAGTGCAGACCACTGCACAGTATCAGGGTTTTCTCTCTAGAAAAGATATAAATACTGGAGAGGAGCAGCTATTTCCAAACTTGTTTGAATGTTCTGATTCAATTTTGGCATGTGGACCTTATGTAACCCACAAAGCAAGATTCCGAAGTTAACAACAAAAAAATCAGTGTGTCATTGCTCTAAATCCTGGTTTGATGAGGCATGGGAGGGCATGTGGGGCTGGGGAGGCCCCTTCAGCAGAATCTCTGATCGGTAAGAGGAGCGCCATGGAAACCTGGTGGAGCAGTTTCTTGCAGGAGACCCCTGCTGGTTCTGATAGTCTTGGAGGCGCTATTGCTGCTCTAAGACTGATGGACCTTGAGGTTATACCTCTTGTGGAAGTGGTCGTGGAGCACTTCCAAAGGAGCCACCTGAAGTCAAGCTGACCCCCTGACCCATTCTGGCAGCTTTGCATGATGGACATCATGGGAAGGCCGGTGTTCATTTTTGTTCTTTTCTGCTTTCTCTAGAGTGACAGTCATCTAGGGGTCTGCTGCTGTACTGGGTCAGCCTCCCTTTAGAAAAGGAAAGGCTCTTGCCATGGTCACCATTCCTAGGCAATCTGAGGCAGTCTCTGGGAGCAGGGATCTCAGAATCTTCATGAAGATGAAAAGGGAGATTGTTCAGGGGCTTAACTCCAAGGCAGGGGACTTATTTGTCTGAATGTCACTGTCACTTATTTAATGTGTCTACATTACTTTTCTAAAAGAGTTTAGAAAGGGATCTCCCTGGTGGTGCTGGGGTTAAAGACAGTGCTATCAAGCTATCAAGCTTTCCCCAGCCACAGCAGCGTAAGTTCGAGCTCCCTGCCAGGGAGCTCACCCACATGGTGCAGCAGACCTCTCCTGTATCTCCGCTGCTCCCCTCAGCAGTCGATCTGCCTGTTCTGTTCCCTGCTCTGTCTCTGGTGAATCCTCTTATCCCTCTTCCCCCCACACCTCTGGCCTGTACCCCAGTTCTTGTATGCATAAATAAGTAAATCTTTTTTTTTAAAGAGTTAAGACAAGCCATCCTTAACTTAGATTGTGGGTTTAGTGGACATCCATTAGCCCAGAATATGGACTAGGGCTTGAGGGTCTTGGAGCCTGGTCTTGGATTTTTCATTGATTTGGAGTTTTTTTAGATACTTGAACTTTCAGATATTTGTGGCTTGACCTTTGTTTGCATTTCTTTTTAAAAGGATTTTATTTATTTTTGCATAGAAGAACTGGGGTGTAGGACAGAGGTACAATGGGGTGAGAGGACTCACCAAAGACAGAGTGGGGAGCAGAACAGGTGGATCCCACTGCTGAGGGGAGCAGTGGGCAAGACAGGAGAGGTCTGTTGCTCCATGTGGGTCACCTCCCTGGCCAGGCATCAAACTCAGCAGTGGTAACAATGCTGAGACTCATGTTCAGGTTTGTTTCCTGAGCTATAGAAGTAAATAATACAGAGTGAGTATAGTCATCTCTGGAGAGGGTGTGTCTCCCGAAGGCATTCAGGGAGATTGGCCCTGGGACTGTTCTCCCAGGCAGAGAAGACAGATGGAGCAGATCTGGCTGCCTGAGGGGTGGGGGGTGAAAGTGTGTGTGTGTGTGTGTGGGGTGCTCAGGCCTTGGGTCATGCTCAGCTCAGAGTTCTCCTGCTGGATGACATTGAGCAATTTACATAATCTGTGGGCGCCTCAGTGCCCTCTGTAGAGTGACATAATGGCAATGATAATTGACTAATTCAGAGGGTTATTGTGATCAAGAACAAAGTGATGATGCTTGCAGACACCAACACCGCCTGGCCAGCCTGAGGGCCTTTCTTTTTCTCAGTGCTAAATAGACTGAGAACAGAGGAATAAAGAATTGGCCAGGTGTGGTGACATCACTGTCCTTATTACTATTATCATTTAACCCTAGATGTAATCTTTTATTTTTTTAAAAGATTAAAAAAATTATGTATACAAGAGCTGGGGTAGGGCCAGAGATGTGTGTGTGTGGGGAGGGGGGGTGGGTGAAAGTATTCACTAGGGACAGAACAGGCAGATCCACTGAAACACACTGCTAAGGGGAGCAGCAGATGAGACAGGAGAGGTCTGCTGCATCATGTGGGTCCCCTCCCAGGCCAAGGAGCGAACTTGCACTGTAGTGGCTGCAGAAGCCTCACAGTGCAGCGCTCAACCCCTTGCTCCACCAGGGAGGCCCCTAGATGTAATATTTTTTATTTCTGGAAATGAAAAGAAACGGCGTAGTCTGAGCACCCAGTGCACTCACCAAAAGTCAGATGTGGGCAGGTTTGAACCACCACAGCACTTGCATTTGTTACTGTGCTGGCTGACTTCTGAAGAGGAAGGAGAAAAGGGTGGGGTAAGTCTTTGGAGGTGGGGCCCGGACACCAGAATTTTTAAAAAAGCTTCTGTGTTTACAGTGTGCTTCTACATTAGGGCCCAGTGCTGCAGGCACAAGACATATTTTGCCATCCTCTGCGCCGTTGCACATGCCTGGATCCACCCCCTTGCCCTCTTCACTTGGAGAAGAAACTCCTACTCATCCCCCAGTGTCCAGTGGGTCTGTCTTCCTCTGTTCCGTCTGCCCCTTTTGTCACACTGGCCACAGCAGTGTCGCCCCATCCATGCTGGAAGCAACTGCTTATCCACAGGAGCTATTTTATGACAGGTTTTCTGTGTTGGAATTACTTGAGCACTAGCTTTGCGAATGTTTTTGTGAACGTCCACACCCATACACACATCTGTCAAAGGAGAGAGCACATTCTCAAAGTATACCCACCAAGTTATTAAGGGATCTTAATTCTGCGAAGAGGGAGCTGAGGAGAGGAGGATATTTATTTTTTTGTGCCTGTGTGCTCATTTGGCTTCTACACTGCTCTGATTTTTTAAAAATCACCCTGTGCTGTGATAGTACCACAGAGATAATCTGAAAGAGGAAAAGTTGGCTTTTTCCTATGCATTTCTTCCTGGGATGACCTGTACATGTCACCTAAGTGATCACCCCAATTTTAGATGGTGTGTTGCCCTCTCTTGCCCTTCCTCCCCCAACTCTTTTTTTTTTTTTCGGATTTTACTTTTGCATGGAAGAACTGGGGTACAGCCCAGCGGTATGGGGGATGAGAGGATTAACAGAGTGGGGAGCAGAACAGGTGTATCTATGAAATCCACTGCTGAGGGGAGGAGCAGCAGGGAGACAGGAGAGGTCTGCTGTGCCATGTGGTCAGCTCCCTGGCAGGGGATCAAACTCAGGCCTTGGTTGTGCTGAGACTTAACCCCGAGGCCAGTGGGAAGGCCCCTCACTCTTTGATTCTCCTTCTTTCCTATACCCCCAAGTGATCAGAGGTATAGTCGGTGATGGGGAAGGGACAAATTTAACTTCCACAATCCCAGACTTGTCTTGGTGCCTTACTTGGTAGAAAGAGGTGTTAGTTTTCCCACCAGTCTCTACTGAGTCATTACTATGACTGAATGGATCATAGGAAAGAGGCTTTGTTTTCTGCTCTAACCCTCTGTGCCTTTCCTCACACAGGTGCACTGCGGAGCTGAAGCTGTGAAGGATGGGTAAAGACTTCCGTTACTATTTCCAGCACCCCTGGTCTCGCATGATTGTGGCCTACTTGGTGATCTTCTTTAACTTCTTAATATTTGCCGAGGACCCAGTTTCTCACAGCCAAACAGAAGCCAATGTTATTGTTGTTGGAAACTGTTTTTCATTTGTAACAAATAAATACCCCAGAGGAGTTGGCTGGAGGCTCCTGAAGGTGCTTCTATGGCTACTGGCCATTCTCATAGGACTAATAGCTGGCAAATTTCTGTTCCACCAGCGTTTGTTTGGTAAGTACCCGTGAGGTGTACCATTGATAATTATTTGAGTTCTGTTCTTTAGGATGAAACTTGGTTATTTCTAAATGCCAGTGTAAGATGCATTTTTGTTGCCCACCCCCAGCCTTAATTTGTTATGTACTGTTGTAACTCTGTTCTTCCATTAGTCTCTGTTTAATGTCCTGTTCCTTTATGGCCTGAGGAGAATTATCACAAGGTAAAATTAGTACTAAACTTCAGTTCAAAAAATGGCTTTGGAGCTAAAATGAATGTGTGTGATCTTACTTAGAGAGGATATGAAAATAGCTATTTCCCCATAAACACAACCTAAGTATGGCATCAGAGAGAGCCTATAAATTGTAAAGAGGTAACGTCATATTTCCATTAAAGTGAGTTGACTGTTACCCATATATTTTATATTTACACCTATTGTTTATTTGGGGGAATTGAAACAAAAACTCTAACTTTACCTTCACTTCTTTTTTTCCTTTTTTTGGAAAAAGACATTGGTCTTAGGATGTTTATTGAGCTTGTTTATCCACAAAAAGATATATAGGAAGCAATCTATTGGTTGTTAGCAACAGAAAAAGGAACTAAATTAGTTTAACTTAAAGAGTAGCTTACTATAACGATACTGGTAAAATTCGCAGAGACCAAGGATAGAATTCATCTTAATAATTGGGAAAAATGGAGCCAGATGTGGATTGTCAGCTGTTCTTTGTATTGCTTCTTTGTCATATCAACTTTATTCTCTATTTACACTGAAGATCAATTTACATCCACTTGGAGAGTCTGACTTGAGTCTCCTGATCCCAAGTTTAAACCCTCAAGGGAGATACAGAAATTAGTTTCAGTGTGGGTCTACCACTGATCTAACTGATTGTGGCCAGGAGGCGGGTGATGATATGAAACAAATATACATCGACCACTTATTCCATGGTCGGCTCGCTCTTCTGGACAGTATCTCAAAAAGGCAAGGCCATTACCCTTATAGAAACTTACATTTTGCAGGAGACACTAAGCAATTAAGTGTATGATACACAAAGGTGATAAATACTACAGGAAAAAAGGTTTTCAATACTTCTCGTTGAATTTGGAAGATAACTTAGTAACAGAACTTTGAATTTAATAATTGCAAGATCATTGGTGACTTAGCATGGGTATTTTTTTTTTTGCAGTCTAGAAGCTTGGTTAGAAACAGGTGGCAATGATTTAATGATTGAACAAATCAGTAAATATTCATATATGTATGTGTACCTCTAAAATTTGAATGACATCTATCTGAATTCTTGAGCAATTTTCTCTGTAAGGGTTCAGTTACCTGTAACAGAACTTGAAAGATTAATCAGGGTGGGGGCTGATCAAGCTCCTGTATTGGACACTAAGGATGAAAAATAGATGGAGAGTTCTAATAAAAGACTTACTGATTTGATTACCAGGAACATTCTTTCTGGACCAGGAAAAACGTTTGAGGAGGGTAATGATCGGGGAGCACTAAACAAGGGTCAGGATATATGGCTGAAACTGAATAGGTGAAATTGGAATAAGGAAAGGGAAAGAGTGGATGGGCATGGTTAATGCCATGTTGAAACAAGTGTAGTTATTCTCCAGTGGTGATTCCCAACTAGGGTGCAATCTTTAGAGGGTGGGTGATAAACTAAAGTGGGTACACAGGTCATTGATAGAGAAGATACCTAGCAACTGGGTGTTAGTTGGGCCATCCAGCAAATGCTGAACAAGCATGGTGTGGTACATAGTATTTATAAGGATTGAAATTAATGACGTCGTTGTTAATTACAAGCGATGACTAGATGGTTGTGTTTGTGATCCTTTCAATGAATTTATGTAGAAAGCTACAGTGAACTTCTTCCAAATGTATCCAGTGTGGAGAAAAGTTGCCTGCTTATACTAAGGGCATCAAAAATCACATCGTCAATTTGCAAGATCGCACATGCCTATTAATAATAAGGTAATAGTATTAGTAATAAAATAATGGTATTAATAATAAGGGCAGATCATCTGATTGTATAATTGCACATTTTGTTAAGTTATTCTATTGTAAAGTTTATCTCTTAAACTAAAATCTCATTTCAGGCATGGCTTACTTTTTTAGTTCTCCTGTTGTTGTAAGTAATTTAGCCCTTATAAAATCACTCTAGATTGCAAATAGTTTATTGTGTGTAAGTTCTTTTAAAATTACACAAAGTGCTTTGTATTTTTTTTGCTTACAATAGGAAATCCTTTGAAAAATGTATTTATATATTTTTTTACATCACTCTTCATTTTTGTACAATGTTTGATTTCTCCTCTAAGGTGTAATCCCCATAAAATTCCCACCCCAAGTCACCCATGAACCATCATCATAGTCTCTTGTGCTCTTCCCGCCCTGCTTTGATCCCTCTCCCTTCCCCCAATCCATATCGCTGATTTGTAGTTTGCCTGCTAGCTTTGTTTTTTTTTTTTTTGGCTGATCTCTTCTTTGGTTTCCCTATATTCCTAATGTAAGTGAAACCATCTGATATTTTTCTTTTTCTTTCTGACTTATTTCACTGAGCATAATCCCTTCTAGCTCCATCCATGTTGCTGTGAATGGCTCAAGTTTTTTTTTTTTTGATTGCTGAGTAGTATTCCATTGTGTATATAGATCACATCTTCTTGATCTAGTTGTCCAATTTTGGGCATTTGGGTTATTTCCATATCTTACACAGCTACAGTAGAAAATATTCTACAGTGTACTCAGCTTTATTGCTTCTGTTTATCAGTTTTCTTATTTTTTTCTTACTAAAAACTTATAAAGTGGAATATTAGAAAAGGAATAACTTTCTGGAAACCTTGGTAATCAGTGGGTAAAATCTCTAGACTTGTGATTGAGTTGGTTTAAAGAACTCCAAACATCATCATCTCCTTCTACCATCTTTCATGACCATTGTTTCTCTCCTCCAATTGTGACTGGCATGCTTTTTGTATGTGACTAAATGACTTGTATTATTATAGGATAAAATATCAGCTATGACTGGTATGCAAAACTCCTTCTTTACTCCTGCCCGAGTTAACACACAGTCACTTGACATTCCACACCAAAGAGAACTATTTGTCAGTTCTCTGCCGCTCTGTGCCTTTGCCTATGTGTTTTCCCATACCCAGACTCATCTCTGTCTTGTTAACTTGGCTGACCTCTCTTTTTTCTTCACATCCCAGGTCAAGCATTATCTTTCTGTGATACTTTTGAACTCCCTCCTATTAGACTTAAATTGCATCTTCTCCAGCTTCCACCTGTGTCCACTTGTACCCAAAAATGGACAGCAGGGCACTCTGGAACTGCCAGCCGTGTGACATTGCAGAAAGGAACCCAACATTTAATGCACACATAAACATTGTTCTTATTGAGTTGAATTGTGGTAAATGTTCCACAGTCTTTCCTTGTTCCCAGATAACAAGCACATATACATAATTCATTTCTTTGGAGAGGCCATATTTAAACCTAGAAAAAGTTGTAGACATAAGCTTGTCAGAGGCGGCTTTGAGGGTGATGATGGTGTGCGGAGGTTGGGAGGAATGGGGTTGTTAATTATAAGCACAGAAATCTGAGTTACAGAAACTGCAGTGGTAAACAAAACAGAAATATTTTGTGAGCTAGTTTCATTTTTATGGTGACTCTTTTATGAAATGTCAGATATACTCATTACATAGGAAGCCTGTACTTTTTTTCATGGTCCTTTCATTTTGTTGGTTTGAGTCTTCTCTCTTTTCTCTTACCCTGAAAAGTTTCTTTTTAGTAGGCTCCAAAACCCCCCACCATATTGCTATGAAAACAGGTGCGAGGAACGATCCTGTGAGCACAGTTCATTGGTTAGAAAATGTTGAATGTGACGTGAATATTGTACTTTTGTGACTACTAGTCAGCAACATGAAGCCCTCTCGTGAGCTGTAACTTGTAGTGGGGATTCTCAAATAAAAATGGGAAATTGGAAATTGCATGTCAACAGAGTTTAAATGCACTTTCCATTACCCCCCTCACCTTTGTTGTGTGATTGAAATAACTCGAGAGAATGGGTTTCCTGCATCTGAGCACTGAACTTACGTGAGTTCAGACTGGTCATAAAGCCCAGATTTCCCAAATGTGGAAAATAACTTCGGAGCACAAGTGAAAATACACATTGAAACGTTTCAGGAAACTTTCCTTGAGTTTAACACTGGAACTTATATATTATAGTAAGTTTTATGCAAATTAGGTTTCATTAGGATTCTGTTATATGCTTTTAATGCCCCTCTTTTCCATTTGTTTCCTTGCTTTCATTTAAAAAAGTATGTTCAGGGGCCTCCCTGGTGGTGCAATGGGTTAAGCAACGCACTTTGAAGCAAACCACAGCTACTACAGCATGAGTTCGATCCCCGCGGCCACCATGTTGGGAGGTGACCCACATTGCGCAGCAGACCTCTCCTGCCTTACCTGCTGCTCCCCTCAGCAGTGTGTTTCAGTTAATCTGCCTGTTTTGTTCCCCACTCTGTCTCAGGAGAATACTCTCACCTCCTACACCTCTGTCCTTGACTCCAATGCTTGTATGCATAAGTAAATAAATGTTTTTTTAAAAAAAGTACCATAAATCCTTTAAAAAATAAATTAAAAAGTGTGCATTCAAATAATGCATCCATGCCTGTGAAATGATTATACTTCAGTGATAATCATGAATAGAGAAAGCCAAAAGTAGACACCTATTGTAGGACTTATAAAGCAAAATTGAGCTTTTTCAAGAAATTATTCTTATTGCAAAAGGGAACTGAAATTACAGAAACATATGGTTAATACAATAGGGATAGAAAATGAGGACCACAGAAAAAGGAGAACCAAATGTTTTGATTTCTTGAGTTTTTTTTTTTTTTCTTGTTGGTTTGTGTCTCCTTGGAGCCTAGGTAGAAGAGGAAGTGTTATCTATTTCATAGCTTTGGATAGAAGAAATAATGAAAACTGTAAGTTCCGCAGGGGAATTTTTCTTTGTATTAAATTCTGAAATTTCCCTGTTCTAGGTTTGAGTCAAGAAAATTTCTTTTTTCTTTGCTTTGTCCTTGAGACACTGAGTGGTGAAGTGACAAATGCAGAAACATGTTTCATATTCTTGTATCTTTTTTTTTATAGTAATAAAGATGTTTATTTATATATTTATTTATTTAATAATAGGTATTTTTTCATCTTTTAAGACAACTCAACTCATGAATCTAATTTTGAATAGCCTACTATGCTATAATTACTTAGGTTAAAATATACAGATATGGAGGGTTAGGTTTTTTTTCTCTCTTTTTCTTTATTTATACATATTTGACATCAATTGTGGTCCCCATGGATTTCCTACCACCATTTTCTTGTGTCTTAAGGCAAATTTTCATAAAGTTATAGTCTATCTTTTAAGCATAAAACCAATTGTATGATGTTTTATTTCCTGAAAATAATTTTATGAAGGGCAAAATGGTCAGGGTGTAAGTAATGTGTTCTAATTGAATGTCTTTATCCAAAGATGGATCTTAGAACATCAAGATCACAACAAACGCATTTCAGACAAACCATTCCTGCTTTCTGTCTATTCCTCTTTTCTTTTTGTTTTCTGTCATATGGTAGCAACTTATGTTAGTTACACATTTCTTTTTAACTTGAATAGAGGCCAACTCAGAACAAATTGATATGTACGGTATATGAAAAGGATTCTTAAGCTGTTCCTATTGCAGATTTTTCCATAACATAGATATTTGTATATAAAGTTATTTGTAAATATTATTTTATTAATGTCCACTTTCTTATCTATACACTAGACCTCATTACTGCAGGGAGTATGTTATGTTGCTTATCATTTAACCCTCAGAGCCTGAAACTCTGAATTTGAAAGGATAAATTAATGTCCTTTTGTTTTTGCCATTGTTTCCTTTTCATTGTGTGCTACAGAAATATATTTATTTGTTCATCCCTAAAATAAGAGACATGGTTTCTGCTCTCAGGGAATTGAAAATATGGTTAATGATATAAGATAGGTATGTGTGAAAAATTACTTTTATGATCATACAAGAAAGTGCATTAAAAGTATTAAATGAATAGCATTTGATGATACCGGTGGGAATTCAGAAGGGTGAATTCATAGTGGATCAGCAGATGAAAGACATCTTTGCTGCTAATGTGGGATTGGAGTTGAGTCTGAAGCATGAGTGGGATTAAGATTGTCGATAGGATGTGAAGAATTCATTACTGTTTTCAAGCTGTGGGGTTTTAGAATGAGGAAAACCAAGGAGGTCACGCTCATTTTATTAATACAGTGAAAGGTTTGTGTTAGGAGCAAGCAGGGATTGCAGTAGAGCCTCACTTCTTTAGTTTTTAAATATCAGTCTGGTAACTTTGGTCTTTTTCTCTTCCACTGTGGTACTTACATTAGGAAAAGCGTTTGAACATAGTGTGTGATGAAAAAGTCAACTTATGATACAATTAGTGGGAATTGGAGAGGAAAGCATGAGGGGAATAAGAAGGAAGTAGGAAAGTACTTTTGGAACCTTTTGCAGTAGTTCAGACCTGAGATTGTTCAGTCTGGAATGAGTGGAACATGGGGGCAGGCTGCGGGCACCAGGATCTTGTGATGCTTCAGCAACTGATGGGGTTAATGAGGAGGAGAGGGTATGAGTGAGATCACAAGTAGGTGAGACAATAGGAGGGAGTGACTATGTTATTAAAGAAAGAGAAAGTCAATTGGAGAATCCAGGTGGAGGAGATAATGAGTTCCGTAAATTATGGGTATAGGTGATAGAAACTCAGGTGGCAGCCAACTTACCTTTAATAGTACTTAGAAGAGAGCAGCGTGGATTTACTCAACCCAGTCCAGGCCTGCCATTTGTTACTCAGATGTTCCTGGATTTACTCAACCCAATCAAGGCCTGCCCAAGCAGGTGTGTTTCAGATTTCAGTGCATGTGCCTGTATGCACCAGACTTATGAGATGAAGGAAATACCCCATCCTCAAACACATTAGTGTATCTGCCAGAATCAATATGTACTCATGTTAAGTGGTCTAAATAAATAAAGACTATAATCACTCTCAGATCAGTTCAGCTTAGCTTTTCTGTTCAGTGATTTCAGGTTTGGCCAAGTCTTGCCAATAAGTCAGTTACAGAGATGAGAGTCTTATGGATTTCAGAATTAACAGAAATTATAAAATGGACCTGCACTTGACTCTGAGCAACTGTAGGGTTAGAACAATCAGGTCTTTCCACCCTCCCACCACTGTGATGATGGACACCTGAGGTGCTGCAAGCATTCCAGGGTGGGCATGCGCAAGTGGGCGCACCTGAGTTGGACACGGGCATAAATGGGCAGCATCATGAGGATGCCAGGACCGACAGGACCAACAGGACGAACGAGCAGCAGTGAAAGCAGCAGCACAGCAGGCGAGAGGGTGAGATGCTCTGGGGGCTGGGAGGCCTGCCAGCCCCCTGACACCCCTGCCTGCCATGTACCTGGCCACCTCTACTAATAAAAGCATGAAAAGCCACGGAGGGCTCCAAGACTCCCTTTTCTTAACCCATCTGCCCAGAACCATCCCGAACCTTGCTCCTGTGCCTCCTTCCTGCCTCTACAGCAACATTTACTATATATCTCTGGTTCTCCCAAGATGCCCAGTTGGGAAAAAAAAAATCATGATTCTTTTTTAGAAGCCTGTGATTAAAAACAAGAATGGTTTGATGACAAGACATCTAGAAAAGAACACTTGTTGAAATGTATACTTCTTGTGTTCAGAATGTGCAAGGTATTAAGGAGATTGCTGTTTTCTTTGTACCTATATCTAGGTTTTAAAAAGGCAGGGAGCTCTGATAAAGCACTCTCAGTACATCCAGAAATTTGAGAAGACAAAATCTAGGACTTTTTTCTTTTAACAAAGGCTGTCTTTCATAAAATACTGAGTAACTCAACAATACTGTCATTTAACAAACTTATGGAAATCAAATGTTTGTTTGTTTTCTATTGTCTTTAAGTCTGGCTTGAGATTTTTTTTCTTTGTGTTTGAGCTACACATATGATTTTCTCATTTCAAAACAGAAAAGATTCAGATATTCCAGAAAGTGTGGGCAAGATTGTCATGGTGATATAGTGTTGTGCCAGCAAGCACAGGGCAGTTTCAAAGTAAGCCCTGGAGTCCTTTGTGGATTCTTCAGGCTTTCATGCTCTCAGGAAACCAGGTACACAGGCACAAAGGCACATCATGCAGGAAGGCTGTCATGCAAGGAGGCAGGTACAGGCTGGGCAGCCAAGCCCCCCCGTCCCCCAGGAATCTTTACACTCTTTCTCTGCCTTCTCTTTCTCTCATCGTCTATGGTCTTTCCTCTTCTATAGTCAGGCCACTCATCCTCTTGCAGCCATCTTTGAGTGACGCTGCCCTTATGTCCCTGGTCTCTAGGCTCAGGTGTGCACACCTCCAGAGGGCCACACCCATGCTCCAGGTGTCCACAATCAGGCACGTGTGCCCTGCACCCATGCTCCCAAATGCCTTCTGCAGTAACACGATCAAGGCTGCAGGTGACAGCCAGACTAATGACTGAAAAAAATCTGATTAATTCACTTACCCTACATGTAGGAATAAGAAAACAGGAAGAACAGATTTATCTGTATGTTTAGGAAGGAAAACTAATAGATGTATGATCTGGCCTTTTCGTGAGAGCTGTGTAGCTGAATAGTATATATAAAACCTGCAAGTTTATTCTGATAAACTTTTATCAGATCACCCTTTAAAAAACATTTATCTATTACTAGTCAGAATGATTATCAACAATTGATATGCTGTGAAGGGTATAAGAACTTTATTCTGGAAGAATTACTTGACCAAATGCCATATGTGTTGTCAAATTCTACTTAGAATATAGCTTTAAGCTTTTGTTTTCTAGAAATTTGGTACTTCATGGTTATGGTAATGTAGTGCCAGCGAGGCCACAGAATAAGTTCTCAATGATTCCGAGTAGACAGGAGGACTCCAAGAGGAGTCCTGGAGCCCTCAGTGGCTTTTTCAGGCTTTTATTACATCATTATATTAGATGCAACCAGGTCAGTGGCAGGCAGGAGTGCTGGGGGACCAGGAGGCTGGCAGCCTCACTCTCTGGGCTCTCTAGCCTCTTACCTCTGCTTCTACTGTTATTGCTTATTTCTTATCTCTGCCTCTGTCTCTCTCTTCATCTTCTGTTCTTCTGCTGGTGGCCTTGTGATGCAGCCCTTATATGCCCCGTGTCTTAACCCGGCTGCACTCACTTGCGCATGCCCACTTAGGCACGTGTGCAGGACCTTAAGTGTCCATCATCACACCAATGGCAGGAGGGCAGAAAAGCCTGATGACCTTTCCATTTACCCTACAGGTAGGAATTATTTAAATGTTGCATAAGAGCCTTCATTTCTATCACTGTGTACTAATTGCCAGAATTTTCGTTTTTCTTGATACTTTAATTATCAATCCATGCTTCTTTTTTGTATGGTGAAATAATTTTGGAGTCAGAAGAGACCACAGAATTAAATAAAAAAAGTTACTTCAATCTTGCAGTGACTTTCTAATTTAAGAGCTAAAAAAAGTAAAGTTTTTGATGTAAGATATTTGTAAGGGTTACAAATGATTGCTATTTAGCATTAAAAATTTTTCTGGGGGCTTCCTTGGTGGCTGAGGGGTTAAGTCTCAGTACTATCACCACTATGACCTGAGTTTGATCCCCAGCAAGGGAGCTGACCCACATAGTGCAGCAGACCTCTCATGTCTCACCCGCTGCTCCCCTCAGAATTGGATTTCAGTAGTTCTACCTGTTCTGCTCCCCACTCTTTCTCTGAGGAATCCTCTCACCTCCTGCACCCCAGTTCTTCTCTGCATAAATAAATAAATCTTATAAAAAACAACCTTCTAAGCAACACTTCTCTTGATGTCTAAGAGATATTGAAGTCGGTAGCTCTTTAGACAAAAAACTTTACTAGTTACTTTAATTTTCTTCTCACTGAGCAGGGCAGAAAGATGAGGCTGGAAATCCCAGGTAGCGAACCATTCCTCCCACACTAGCCCATTAGGCGCCTTCATTAGCTGTGCATCCATTAGCACTAAAAGGCCATCAGCTCCTGGGTTGATAGGATTGTCTGGCTGCTCTGTTCCCGTAGGACAGAGGCTATAAGAGCTGTGAGAGGATACCTCAAGGACTTAATAAAACAAACTCAGTAAGAGCATTGTAATTAAGCTATTACCAACCAGGGTATCTTCCCACGTATTTCTTATTGGACTGGACAGAGATGAGTCACTCAGCAGCCACGCACCCTTTCCTTACCACCCTGCCTGCTGTCTCTGCAGCCTCATCTCACTTCCCACCTCTGGCAGGTAATGGTAGGAGTTTTTTGTTTAAAAATTATTTATTTTCACAATGTTTGCTTTCTTTTCTCAGGTGTAGTCCCCATTGAATTTCCACCAATTCACCTTGCACCATCACCATAGTCCCTTGTGCTCTTCCCTACCCTGTTTTGCTGGGGTCATTTCTTTTTTTTTTTTTTAAGATTTATTTATTTATGCATACAAGCACTGGGGTACAGGCCAGATGTGTGGGGGTGGTGAGAGAATCCACCAGACAGAGCAGGATGCAGAACAGGCAGATTGACAAGCACACTGCTGAGGGGAGTAGCAGGCAAGGCAGGAGAGGTCTGCTGCGCCATGTGGGTCCCCTCCCTGGCCGGCAGCAGGGATTGAACTCGTGCTGCAGTGGCTGCGGTTTGCTTCATAGTGAGTTGCTTAACCCACTATGCGCCACTATGCGCCACTAGGGCGGGCCCTGGAGTCATTTCTTGATGATATTTTCACTGGCTGAGCTACTGTGCTGCTTGGTAGTTGTGACGAACTAGCAAAGATGTTACCAATGGCCTCGAGGGCAGTCCGAGGTCCAAGCATGAACATCTGCCTTCCTGCCACTGGCCTCTGTGACTGCCATTTGCAGTTTTGCTTTCCTCCCGGATGTCATTGCCCAAACGGTGTATTGTATTGGGAGAGGATGTGGAGAAGAATGAACTCTTCTACACTGCTGGTGGGAATGCAAACTGATCCAACCACTATAGAAAGCTGTGTGGATATTCCTCAAACTACTAAAAATGGCGCTCCCATATGATCCAGCAATTCTACTCCTAGGTATTTACCCAAAAGACACAAAAACAGTAATTCAAAAGGACACCTGCACCCCTATGTTTATCGTGGCACTTCTTAAAATAGGCAAGCTGTGGAAACAATCCAAATACCCAAAAATAGATGACTGGATCAAGAAGATGTGGTATATATATATATATATATATATATATAATGGAATATTATGCAGCAATAAAAAGGATAAACTTATGCAATTTGCAGCAACATGGATGGAGTAGAAGGGATTATGCTCAGTGAAATAAGCCAGAAAAAAAAAAGGAAAAATATGAGATTTCACTTATAGGAGGGATGTAAACAAATGAAGGACTAAGGGAAAAAAATTATAATTAAAAATCAAAATCAACAGACAACTATAAAGCTACGACATTCCCTAGGGGAGGAGGAGGGAGAAGGAACAAAACAGGTGGTGTAGTGCCAGGAAGGGCACAGAGCAGATTCTAGGATGGTTCTTAGCAGATGGGGTGGGGTGGGGTAAGGAAGGAGTCTTGGAGCCCTCGGTGGCTTTTACGCTTTTTATTGTCAGAGGTGGCATCAAGTACATGGAAGGCATGGGTTCCGGGGCTGACAGGCCTCCCAGCCACCGGCACATCTCACCCTCTTGGCTGCTGCTTCTCTCTGCTTCTTGTTGGTCTTGCTGCTCGCATTGGTACCCTCGCCGCTCGTTTGTTCTCTGCTCGCGTTGGTCAGTACTGGCTAAGCCCATGTCCAAACTCGGGCGCTCCCACTTGCGCTTGCCTACCTAGGCATGCACACAGCACCGCAGGGGTCCATCATTATACCAGTGGTGGGAGGGTGGAAAGACCTGATAGTTCTCTGACCCTACAGGTGGGAAGAGCACAAGGTACTGTGGTGATGGGACATGGGTGAATTGGTGATGGGAATTTCACAGGGACTACACCTGAGAGGAGAAAGTATACACTGCAGAAAAATGAAAACTAATGTAAGAAAGTGTAGGGTCAGAGAACAATCAGGTGTTTCCACCCTCCCACCACTGTGATGATGGACACCTGCAGTGCTGCGAGCATTCCAGGGTGGGCATGCGCAAGTGAGTGCACCTGAGTTGGACACGGGCTTAAATGGGCAGCATCATGAGGATGCCAGAACCAACAGGACCGACAGTACTGACAAGCAGCAGTGAGAGCAGCAGAGAGAGAGAAGCAGTTGAGAGGGTGAGATGCACCAGGGGCTGGGAGGCCTGCCAGCCCCCTGACACCCCTGCCTGCCATGTACCTGGCCACCTCTACTAATAAAAGCATGAAAAGCCACTGAGGGCTCCAAGACTCCCTTTTCTTAACCCATCTGCCCAGAACCATCCCGAACCTGCCCAGTGTGCCACCTTTCCTGACGCTACAGAAAGAATATATATATATAAAATAAAAATAAATAGAAAATAAAAGATTTGTTTTCCTGAAAAAAACAACAAAACAAAAAAACAACTGCTGGGAGCATGAGCACAGGGTCTGTGCTCCTGTGATTGTGGACACCGTGGCTGAGAAGCCAGAGAGCATGGGCTACACACATCTATAAGTGCCATGCAAGGTGAGATGAGGCTGGGAGGGAGAAAGAGAGAGGATGCCAGAGATCTCAGCCAGAGGGGGAGTGCAGAAGATGGAGAGGGCTGGGGGGCTTGATTGCTGCCTTACTCACAGCTTCTCTGCCTCCCTCTTGCCTCCCCCCTGCCTGCTGCTCTGCCTGTGTCTGGGCCTGCTTCAGCACTAACATCCTGTCAGATCTTTTGAGGGTTCCAGGACTCTCTTTTCTGTCTGCTCAAATCCATGGTGAGTCTGCCCGCCCTGGGCCCGGCCTGGTCTGGCGTGGTTGCACTACAGTTAGTAAGTGTTGATAGTGGGAGGACGTAGGAGAATGTTTTGATACAGTTACTGTGTTGTGCAAGATTCTGGAGAGGAGGGGGACGAATGGCCAGTAGAAGACCTAGGGTCACAGGAGGTCAGGCTGGAATAAGGGGCACAGAACTTCTCCAAGGACAAATTTTAGTTGCTTTACGGGGCTGGCCTTGAAGCTGTACAATGAGTTTTGTGTATTGTTGGTGGATAAAGGAGCTCTGTTGTTTCGGATTTGTGTTTTTATCATGGCTGTAGCCCACGTTTCTTGTTGGTGGGTAAATAGAAATGTGCAGGGTTGATCTGCCTTGCTCCAAGGTCACAGCAATAGCCAGCGGCAAAATTGGAAGATAATTTGAAGCCTCCAGGTTCCCAGACAGGTACCTCTCCAGGCATAACAGATGGCGCATGGGCTAGCACAGGGCCTTCACTGCCTAAGAATTGGCTTGTGCTGGTGTAGAGGCAGGAAGGGTGGCACAGGAGTAGGCTCGGGATGGTTCTGGGCAGACGGGTCAAGAAAAGGGAGTCTTGGAGCCCTCGGTGGCTTTTCATGCTTTTATTAGTAGAGGTGGCCAGGTACATGGCAGGCATGGGTGCCAGGGGGCCAGGAGGCTGGCAGCCCTCCCAACCCCCAGCGTATCTCACCCTCTTGGCTGCTGTGCTTCTGCTTTCACTGCTTTCATTCATCCTGTTGGTCCTGTCGGTCCTGGCGTCCTCATGACGCTGCCCATTTAAGCCCGTGTCCAACTCAGGTGCACTCACTTGCGCATGCCCACCCTGGAATGCTCGCAGCACCGCAGGTGCCCATCATCACAGTGGTGGGAGGGTTGAAAGACCTGATTGTTCTCTGACCCTACGGCTGGCCACTCCTGGTAACTTTCTTTGTGTCCAGAGATCTTTTTTGGCACCACCTCCTGCCTGACCAGCCTTTTCTTACGGGTACAGAAAGTCATTTAGTTGCACAGTTCCAGGACAAAGGCTGCCACTGCTGCTGACCCAGAAGATCTTAGCACAATGCTCCTGACCTTGCAACTTGAACAAAACCCACGTCATTCTGGGTTAACAGCATCCCCTTAGTTCACAAGCAGTGTGACTGCATGTAGGGTAAAGGTTGATCAGGTATTTCCACCCTCCCACCACTGATGACGGACACCTGCGGTGCTGCGAGCATTCCAGGGTGGGCATGCACAAGTGGGCGCACCTGTGTTGGACACGGGCTTAAATGGGCAGCGTCATGAGGACGCCAGAACTGTGAGGATCAACAGACAGAACTGTGAGAACGGACCGAGAGAACTGACAGCACCAGCAGCAGCAGAGAGAAGAAAGCAGCCGAGAGGGTGAGATGCGCTGGGGGCTGGGAGGCCTGCCAGCCTCCCGGCCCCCCGGCACCCATGCCTGCCATGTACCTGGCCACCTTTACTAAATAAAGCATGAAAAGCCACCGAGGGCTCCAAGACTCTCCTTCCTTGACCCGTCTGCCCAGAACCATCCAAACCTTGCTCCAGTGCCACCCCCTTTCCTGCCGCTACACATTGTTTTCTTGCTTCTGTGCAGGTGTGACCACAGACTATGTTGGGGGAAGAGTGACTGGAGACTGACTTCTGACTTCTAATTTCTGATGAGATTTCAGAGTTCTTTTCAGAGAGGATGGTGGCTTGTTTCAGGATGGTGATGTTGGGGAGGTTGGTGGAATTAGGATGCATCTTGGAGGTTCATTTGACAGAGATGGATAATGGATTGGATGTGGGTGGCAAGTGTAATGTTTAAGGATGGACCTTGTGTGTGGTATACAGTGAACAATCTGTAGGTATGAGTTGAGTTTGTTTAATTACTATCTAATGCACTGACTTCTTCACCATCTACACACATACTCAAGTCCCTCCTTTCTAGAACAGTTATGGGCTATCAGCTTGGACCCTGGTGAGCTGAAGTCCAAGGTGAGATTCCCCCAGAGAAGCAGATGGGCCTATGTTTCCTCACCAGTCAATGACATTTGATATTTGATGTTTTTTTCCTCTTGGTTATTCAAGTCAGTTTCCTCAAGGAAACTAAACTGTTTTATTTACATTCTCGTTTTCCACCTTTCAAACTCATGCTGTCTATTGCCTTGTATCTCTACACGCCAAATCTTATCTGTTCTTCAAAATTTACTTCAGAGTGCTGCTACCCACCCTGATTTGTCTTTGTATAAAACCTTTTCATCTTGCATGTTGCAGGGGCTTCATAAATATTTCTTGAGTGGCTTCTGGGAATAGACAAAGGCATGAAGGCAGCTATTATATTACATGATAGGAAGAAGCAACCTCCTGTTTGCAGCTTCATCCTCATCGTGGTTTTGTGGCTGGAAATTAATTCTGAATAAAATGTCTTGTTTGTCTGCACAGTAGTGACTGGCGCTTAGCACAACGATATATGCTATTGCAGCAAATTTTGGGATACTCAAGACTAGGGTATTGCTTTGGCATAAGCCAACAAAGTTAATGTTTCACAAAAGATTAATTGGATTATTTTTCCACCTTTACAAGCTGTGTGTGTGTGTGTGTGTGTGTGTAGAACATAGTAAATCCTGTTGTGTCTTCCACAATTTATCCAGGCATTGTTATGATAAAAAATAGAGATAGTTGATAGGCTTTCTGGGTCCTTTCTTAATTCCTTCATCCTGTAGCCAACATATCTGTCAGTTTTTTCAGTACCTAGTTTTGCTCAATCTTAAATGGTGATTTCTCAAGGTGACTGGTGAAGTGGGCGTGGCAATGCCTGCTGTCTCATGGGATGAATTGTGAGACATTTCAAAGGTTCCTATCTTCAGAACCACCTGCTGTTTATTTCAGCTGCAGTCTCATCATTTTCCATTTTTGGTCTATCTGCTGTAGTAATGAAGAATTGGCTTGGAAACACTATTGGCACTGACCATCATGATGAGCACAAATATTATTCTAAAAATAATGAAAAAAGCGCCTGCCCCTCTAGCCGTAAAACATCTATGACTAAGGCCTTGTAGCTCCTTGGCCCAATGTGAGTCTCAGTGACACAGCAGTTATTAAGCAGCTGGGAAGTGAGTTTTTGTGAGATAGTTATTTTAGGCATCTGACTTGCTCACTTTTAGTTGACATCTAAATATATTTGTTACAGAATTTTGTAATGCTTTAATGTTACTGGAGAAGTCTCTTCCTCCAGAATGGAAAATTATATATCATTGTATATTGTATAGGAAGAGGTGGGTATTGGTGGATACCTGCTCTGTTGCAAACATGATTTGGAGTTTCTCCATCTTTAAATTATAACACTTTAGATAATAAAGTTCTTCCCCACTCTCTGATCAAGTAGTACGTTCTGTCCCAGGGAACAGGAAGATGTAGTGATAGTTACATTCGAGACAAGTTTGTCATCAAAACTGCTTCCATCCTACATCCTATCCTTCATAAAGAATGATGATACTTGATAGATCTGAATGCTCAAAAGACTGTCCCACAGTTAGATAGGACTAAAATCTTCATTTTCTTCTTTTTTAAAAAATATTTATTTATGCATACAAGAACTGGGATACAGGCTAGAGTCGTGGGGTGGGTGGGGGGGTGGTGAGAGGATTCACCAGAGACAGAGTGGGGCACAGAACAGGCAGATTGAATGAAGTCTGTTGAGGGAGCAGCGGGCGAGGCAGGGTAGGTCTGTTGCGCCACGTGGGTCACCTCCCTGGCTGGAGATCAAACTCTTTCTGCAGTGGTGTTGGATTCTTCAAAGTGTAGTGCGTAACCCCTTGTGCCATCAGGGAGGTACCTGTTTTCTTTTTAATAAGCTTAGTTCGGTTGAAGCAGGCACATTTAACCAGTGCTGTGCAGCATAGAGATTATTTTATTTTTTAAAAAGATCTATTTATTTATGCATACAAGAACTGGGAAACAGGTCAGAGATGCAGGGGGTGAGAGGATTCACCAGAGACAGTGGGGAACAGAACAGGTAGACTGACTGAAACACACTGCTGAGGGGAGCAGCGGGCGAGGCAGAAGAGGTCTGCCACACTATGTGGGTCACCTCCCTGGCCAGAAGCTGGGATCGAACTCGTGCTGCAGTGGCTGAGGTCTGCTTCATAGTGTGTTGCTTAACCCATCGTGCCACCAGGGAGGCCCAATAGAGATTACTTTAAAAGTTATTTGGGAACCTACTTTAATAAAATTTTTCGTCTATGGGAGTATATTTACACTTCACCAATATATCTGCAATTCAGTTTATTATAAGATGGAGAGAAATCAAGCCCATTCAACACAAATGTAAAAAGTGCTAATGAAGCAAGCTCTTACTTAATCATTTTTTATATCAAATGTAACTAAAATGTTGAATTGGCTACTGATTTGCTTAGCCTGGATATTAACTACAGTCTGAGTTTTACACCAAGGCAGGAAAACTTTTAAAATTTTAGATCATTGAAAAAAGTCCTCACTTTCTCTTTTGTCTTTTAAAGATCTTTTCTTTATTATTTCTACTGATTTTTTTTACTATATCTTTTTTCCCAGTTACTTGTTTTTCCTTTTATATTCACTTCTTTTTTATGTTGTGAGTTGATTTCTTGCCTTTGCCAATGTTGGCATAATGCATATGTTTGTGCAATTTTTTTTTTGCTTCTTAAATTCTTTTTATGTTACCTCAGAGCTATCTGAAAGTACTTGCTTACTCTCCAAACATCTCTTACTCATTTATCTGTGTTGCTAGTGGTTTGTAATTGCTTTTGTTATACTTAATCTGCACTGATTGTCCTCTACTATTTTGGCTTCCTTCATTTCATGTCTTTATTTTGTTCTTGTCTTTCTGTACTAGTTTTCCCCACTTTGGTAACTGTTGGGGCTTCTCTCTGGACTAGTAAAACTGACCTTTCTTACTTTGTAATATTGTAGGAGGGCATGAAAGTGGTGAAGACAAGAGAACAATATGCTTTTCTATTATAATAAATAGGAAGCAGTAATGGACCTGTAACTTGTTTCTTCTTTCCAGAGGGAGGAGGCCAAGCGGATTTATAAACCATATTACATCCTGGAAGGTAGCTTCTTCTGGAGTGTTTCCCCCATCTGGACTCCCTTTTTCTGTTTTTAATTTATGCAGACTCTTAGATAGTTGATCCTGCATTCTTTGTTATTTAAATTTGGCGAGTTCTTCAGTTTAAGGTCTTTGTTAGTATTTGGTACACAGTGAACAATCTGTAGGTAAGAGTTGAGTTCATTTAATTACTATCTAATGCACTGACTTCTTCACCATCTACACACATACTCAAGTCCCTCCTTTCTAGAACAGTCATGGGCTATCAGCTTGGACCCTGGTGAGCTGAAGTCCAAGGTGAGATTCCCCCAGAGAAGCAGATGGACCTATGTTTCCTCACCAGTCAATGACACTTGATATTTGATGTTTTTTTCCTCTTGGTTATTCAAGTCATAGTAGTTCCCTCAAGGAAAATAAACTGGTTAATACAAATTGTGTTGATTCTCCTCGGTAAAGAGCAAGTCTGCCTCAATTACTTAATAGAGAAAGTTGCTCCAAAGTTTATAAATAATGTGTTTTGAAAGGAAAATACAAATAGTTCCTTTGCCAAAGCTTGTGATAAGATGTCAAAAAGAATGGCAGGCAAGTGTGTGTGTGAATGCAGGATGTGTCTGTGGGGGTATATGCATGCAGCCATGTGTATGTGCACACACACACTTGTGTATTGTATGAGGTGTGTGTGAAAGGACCCAGAGTACGGCAGGGTAAGAGGATGAGCAGGAAGGTCTCAGTCTAAGCTGCCTTCTACCAGTGGCTCCCACTGTGGTACTTCTGTTTCCTCAGATCCCTGAACCAGATTTCCCAGAGTTCCTTTGCGATATCTGGAAATTCGTTTCTGAGCTTTGGGGATGTGTTTCTGCCCAGTGACTCAGCAATTCAGGCAACTTATCTCGGGTTATGTGTTTCTCATTTCCACTGTACAAATCACACAGAATGACGTCCAAGAGTTCTTCTTTAGCAGCTCTTTTCTAGGCCTCTTTATCATTTTCGTTGCCCTTTGCCTGGATTGATCTTCCAGCTGCTTAAAATTCAAATAATCAAACTTGGACAGGGCCTAGAAGAAAAACACATTGTGTTGCTTTATTTGTTGTTTAAAAGGAAGAGTGACAAATTGTCACACTGTTACTGGGCTCAGTTAACAGTGAGCAAGTTAAAAAAAAAAAAAACCCTGAGGACTTTCAGCTTTACCTTTGTGTCTTCTCCTCTTTTCTGTTATGCACTTCTCACTTGGTCAGAATGATCTGGCCCCATAAATCCAATCTATGGTGTAGCTGGAAGTCTCTGCATTTAGTTGTACTTGGCAAACTTGTTCCTATGGAATCTTTGATGATCTTAGATTTTTTGACTGTTAAGACTCTAATACCTCCTTGGGGTAGCTCGGGTTGACTCGGTCACTTTGGGTAAAGACCTCATTTTCTCAGGTTTTGTCTCCTCCCTCTCCAGGACATCATCGGGGGTCTGGCAGAGAAGTGCACGGCTTTGCTCCTTTCATCCTGGTTATTTGTCTTGCTGGCGATGGTGGTGAAGATTAGCAATTGCTGTAACTCCGTTTGGCTTCTCTTGGGTACTCAGGTGTTACAGGATTCCCTGATTTGGCTCTGACAAATTTCTGTTTTCTTCTAACCCAGATGTCCCACCTTGACTTCAGACAGGTATTGAGCTGTCATAGTCAAGATGTGGTTCTCAGAGGTATCCAGCTAATTAATGTCTGGATTCCAGATGGAGGATAAGAGAATGAAGAAGGTATACTTGCTTTTTACTTTCTCTGACGGGGACTAGCATACATTATTTCTACTAAGATGCTGTTGGGGAGACTATCTGACTCCGTAAAAGCTGAGTCTTAAATCTTCTGTCACTTATTTTCCCAGCAACCAAAGGAAATTTAGAGAACTTACATAGCATACAGGGCATGGTGATATTTTACAGGCCTGTTGGTAAGAAAACATTATTCAGTTTTTTTTTTTGCAAATTTGTACAATCTTTTAAAAATTAATATATTTTTAACATTGTTGTTTATTTTCTTCTCAGGTGTAGTCCCTATAAAATCCCCACCACCAAGTCACCTGTGAACCGTCATCACAGTCTCTTGTGCTCTTCCCTGCCCTGATTTTGATCCCTTTGCCTTACCCCCTCCCCTGATGGATGCCTCCAATTTAGAGTTCGCCTGCAAGTTTTGTCTTTCTTTTGTTTTTCCTGATCCCGTATTTAGTTGCCCTTTAAGTGAAACCATCTGGCAGTTTTCTTTTTACTTCTGGCTTATTTCACTGAGCATCATCCCTTCCAGCTCTACCCAAATTGCTGCAAGTGGCATGAGCTTATCCTTTGTGATGGCTGAGTAGTATTCCATTCTGTACAACGCCCTCATCTTCTTGATCCAGTCATGTTTTGGGGCATTTAGGTTGTTTACACATCTCAGCTATTGTAAATAGTGCTGAAATAATCAGGAGTGCAGGTTTCCTTTCAAATGAATGTTTTTGTGTCCTTTGGGTAGACTACTAAGGGGAGAATTGCTGGGTTATATAGTAGCTCTGTTTTTAATAGAGCGAAGGACCTCCACACTGCTTTCCAGAGTGGTTGGATCAAAATTACTCAATTTTAAATGTTTTTTGGAATCTTTAACCTGCCCTCTGTATCTCCTCAATCCTCCCTCTTACCTTTTCTGAGCCCCCATTCTCATGCTTTCCTTAAAGACACAGAGAGTAATTTTCATTTTACTGCAGTTTTCACATTACCTTACCATGTTGGCTAATACGAGGATACAGAATCAATATCCATTTTTTTGTTAATTAAACAGGGAGAAACAGAATTATGGAGTGAAATTGTACTTAGTCTTACTATTATTTGCATTTGATGTTTCTTTTCCTTCATTATCTATCTATGCACTCATTTTATGAAAGGGAAATTCAATTAAACATAATCTTTTTTTAATATGGCAATATTTTATAAACATCCATGTCAGTAAACATATATTTTCATAATTTTAACACGTACTCAATTTTAATTTACACTTACTGTTCCATTGGGTATATGTGACACATTTATTTAATAGTTTGCTTGAATTTGCAGATCATCTTTTATAAATGGTTCAGGTAATATCCATGTATGTATATTTAAATAAATCTATTATCAGAAACAAGTTGCTTGTTCTTGACAACTTTCCCCAACAAGAATTTAGTAGGAGCAGGTATACTTAAATCATTTTGATGTTTTTTAAGTGATTTATTTATTTGTGCAGGTATACTTAAATCATTTTGATGTTTTTTAAGCGATTTATTTATTTGTGCATACACGAACTGGGGTATAGACCAGAGTTGTGGGGGGTGGTGAGAGGATTCACCAGAGACAGAGCTAGGAGCAGAGCAGGCAGATCTGCTGAAATCCTCTGCTGAGGGGAGGAGTGGGTGAGGCAGGAGGTGTCTGCTGTGTCTTGTGGGTCAGCTCCCTGTCCAGGGATCGAACTTATGCTTCAGTGACTGTGGATGCTTCATAGTGTGGTGCTTAACTCCTTGTACACTAGGGAAACCCCTCATTTTGATGTTTTTGTTAAATGTTTCTAAACAGTGTATTTTGAAATCAGAATCACTCATTCATTTTACTAATCCTCCCAATGCTCTTTATTGCACCACCGTGATCAGATGTAACTCCCCATCCCCTGCCTGCAAAACCTGGGTAGGCTCTGCCTGTGAGTTGGGGGAGGGTTGCTCTAACTCGAAGGCTGTGTGGGAATGAATCGCTGCCAAATCTGACTGATTGTGCATAGGTTATGATGTATGTGACTGAAGGCTAGTGAATGAAACTCACGATAAAAAAAAAAAAACTGTATTCATGAGTGTAAAAATCTATGCTCATTTGCTCAATTTTTGGAGAAAAGTTCCTAAAATTCAAATTTCTTCATCAAAGGATATGCGGGGGAGGGTTGAGGGAAGATGGGAACACGAGGGACTGAGGTGATGGTGCACTGGTGAGATGGTGATGGGGAATACATGGGGATTACAATTAATGGCAAGTATATGTAAATTTTAAAATATTTTAATAAAAAAATAAAGAATAAAAAAATTACTTTTTACCTATTTGTTTAGAAACTTTGATTTTCAAATTGAAGGATGCCCATTTGTTAAAAAGCTGTACTCTTTGACCCATTAATCAGGAGAGTTGATCCTATAGAAATAAGTGATTTTTTTTATATGGAATATAAATACTTACTGGATTTGTAGTAACAAATGGCTGAAATTGTTATCCATGGCCAAACATAAGGAAAAGTTTGAATACAGTGTGAACCCTCCATTCGACATAGTCCTAGTTTGCTACCAGAAACACCCATGGTTGTTGGCCCTTGTTTTCCTTGCGGAAAAACAAAAAAAAACACAGGCACCACACACAGTCACATCTTACATGTGTTTGTGTTTTTTTGTTTGAACTTAGTCTACACTGAGTAAAAAGAACCAGTTGTGTTTTTAAACTCTGTCTTAGGCAGTGTATATGAATATGCATCTTTGTACTATTTCACATGCTACACCAGGGAACTTTATTACCCTTGTAAGAAAAACTTTTGTCGCCAAAGTAAAGGAACCCAGAGTCCTAACAGACTGCTCTTTTCTGCAAAGTGATTTCTGAACTAGAGCTTTCTGAAGCCCCTGGAGGAATTGGGGGGTTTTGAGAGAGGACTGTCAAGTTGGGGGGACTATTAGTTAACTTCATCGGTATGTCACCTTATGCAAAGTAACGGCTGAACTATGGGGATTTCTGCAGGCATTGATGTTCTCAGTAGTGATGCTTCTCACAATAACTGCTGAAAATATTATCAGCTCACATCCTGGTCTGGTTCATGTTGAACAGCCAATTTGTTGAAAGAGGAAAAGGAGGTTGAAATAGCAAAGTATATCAATTTAGGAATTTTGGTAGATAAGAGAAAGGAACAAATTTTTTTTTTTTTAAGGAACAAATTTTGTTGTGGCTTAAAATATAGAATCAAGTAGGGTAAAAACAGGCTGTTGTTAAATGTGTGCTTTTTGGAAAATCACTAGATTTATGGGTATTTTTATTTCTTTTTTTTAAGGGAGAACAGTAGTATTAAAAGGAAAAAAGCCTTTTAATAGCTTAGAAATTAGAATAGACTGGTATTCTGTTTAAAAATGAGAAATTTTTACTCATTTAGAGAAATATAAAGCAAGGATTTGGTTTAGAAAAGTAAACTTTGTTATTACTCACAGATACGATCTTGAAAATTGATAGGACCCGGTCAGAGATGGTAATACAGTAACTTAAATATCACATGTTCAGTTTATAAACATGTGCAGTGATATTTTGAATATTAAAAGGAGTTCCTGGGAAACTGTGCTTGTTTTTAATTAGTCAATAAACAAAATAGGTTTGACCTAAATTTTAAAGGCTAATCATAAATGCTTATCAGATGACTTTTTTAAAATTTATTTTTCTTACAATGCTTGCTTTCTTTTCATGGTGTAGTTCCCTTAGAATTTCCACCACACATTCACCTGTGCACCATCACCACAGTCCCTTGTGCTCTTCCCATCCCTGCCTTGATCCCAATTCCTTCTCTTCCCTCCTTAATGTCTGATTTGTAGTTGTCTGTATCAGACATGACTTTTGAATTAAGCTTGTTGAACATTACCAGACCTGGGTTTGAACACTCTGTTATGTTGACATTATTTTAACACCAGATATTGTAGTTTTAGCCAAAGCATGTGATGAAATTATTCTGCTCCTCTAAGAGTTTCCCAATTTAAGAGTATGGTAATTTCAACATAGTTCATAAATAAGTGATCATAGTCTCATAAAGATTTTATTGTATATTTAAAAAGTCTTTCGGGCCTCCCTGGTGGCCTAGGGGTTAAGTTTCAATTCTATCACTGCTATGGCCTGGTTTCCATCCCCAGCCAATGAACTGACCCACATGGTGCAGCAGACTTCTCCTGTCTTGCCTGCTGTTCCCCTCAGCAGTGGATTTCAGGAGATCTGCCTGCTCTGCTCCCCACTATCTCTGATGAATTCTCTCACCTCTGGCCTTGGCCTACACACCAGTTCTTGTGTGCATAAATAAATGTGGTGGCAGCAGGAAGGGCACAGAGCAAGTTCTCGATGATTCGGGCAGACGGGTCAAGGAAGAGTCCTGGAGACCTAGGTGACTTTTTATCAGACTTTTATTGCGCCATTATATCAGAGATGACCAGGTACATGGCAGGCAGGGTGGGCGGGGGTGGGGGGTTGGCCAGGAGGCTGGCAGGCTTCCCAGCCCCCCGGCATATCTTCACTCTCTGGGCTCTCTAGTCTTTCATCTCTGCTTCTACTGCTGCTGCTTCCTCTGCTTCTCTTGTTCTCTACTGCTCTCGCTCTCTGTTCTTGTGCTTCTGTGTTCCTCTGGCGTCTTCGTGACGCTGCCCTTATATGCCCGTGTCTAAGCCCAGGTATACCCACTTGCGCATGCCCACTTTAGGCATGCATGCAGCACTGCAGGTGTCCATCATACCAATGGCGGGAGGGTGGAAAAGCCTGATAACTTTTCTCTGACCTTACAATAAATAAATCTTTTTAAAAAACCCAGACTTTCTCAAGGCATCAAAGTGCCTCTAGCATCTTTCAAGTAGCAGATTTTTTCACCACATTCCTCAACTTTCAGAGATGACTTTGAGTCTTCATTTTAAATCAAGAATACCTGCTTTCACTAACTCGTTTTGGTGAGGCTCAAATAGGGGGATGTGAAGGCACCTGCAAATTAGAAATATGTATATATTGCAAATGTGTTTCTTAGTGTGTTTTTTGCCTTTTTATCACTCCTCACAATTTGAACTACATATACTAGTGCTTTAACACAGCAACATAAAATCAACCATATTACATGGTTTGAGGACTTTTTGAATTTGATTCCCAACTAGCTTGCATTTTTACCTCTTTCATTTTTCCTGTGCACAAAAAAAAAAACAGTGTCAGTGACCACATGTCTGGTTTCAGAATCATCTTGCACAGCTGAATTGTGGTGCCTTCTCACGAGCCTGGATAGCGAAGTCACTGCAGATGGACACTGGGCCTGTAGTTCTGGAAGGAAAAGTGGTACTGTAACCAGAGGACCAGAGTTGGGGCCACCTGTCACCACCTAATGCCAATAAAGTAGAGAGAAATTGAATTTTAAGGTGCACTTTAATCAGTCAGCTGGTGTAGGGTAAATGGAAAAGTTGTCAGGCTTTTCTGCCCTCCCGCCATTGGTGTGATGATGAACACCTGAGGTCCTACACGCGTGCATAAGTGGGCATGCACAAGTGGGCACACCTGGGCCTAGACATGGGTGTATAGGGGCGGCGTCATGAGGATGCTAGCAGAGGAGAAGAGAGGCAGAGTAGGAGAAGACAGAGCAGATAGAGGGAGAGAAAAAAGCAGAAGCAATAGCAGCAGTAGCAGAGACAAGAGGCTAGAGAGCCCAGAGAGTGAAGATGTGCCAGGGGCTAGGAGGCCTGCCAGCCTCCTGGGCCCCTGACCCTCCTGCCTGCTGTGTACCTGGTCGCCTCTGATATAATGATGCAATAAAAGCCTGAAAAAGCCACTGAGAACTCCAGGACTCCTTTACCCGTCTGCTCGGATCATAGATAACTTGCTCTGTGCCCTTCCTGGCACTACAGCTGGCAATCTGGAAGACAGGGGGTTAAACCCATAAAGAAATTGCCTTAATATTTCCTTTCCAGCTGCCTTTTTATAGTGAGTTGAGCAAAGACAGTTCAGCCTGGAGCAGCCTTCACTGCTGCCAGAAGATTGTGATGGAGCTCTTTATCGCCCTCCTAGACCCCTGGCCTCAGGTGTGTCCAGTGTGCTGAGGCTGGTCTGCAGATAGCGATGGGTCCCCGCACTCCTCCGGACGTGTCCTTGGGCTGGAAAATTAACTCAGAGCAGACAGGCCATAAACAGTAATTGTGCACAGATTTCCTACTATGCCAGTGTAGGGTAAATAGAAAAGTATCATCAGGCTTTTTCACACTTCTGCCACTGGTGTAATGATGGACACCTGTGGTTCTGCACGCATGGCTAAGTGGGCATGTGCAAGTGGATGAACCTGGGCTTAGATACGGGCATATAAGGGCAGCGTCACAAGGACGCCAGCAGAATAGGAGAGAGCAGCAGGCAGGCTTCCTGGCCCCTGGCACCCCTGCCTGCCTTGTACCTGGTCGCCTCTGATAATAAAAGACTAAGCCACCCAGGGCTTCAGGACTCCTTCCTTGACCCATCTATTCAGAATCACCGAGAACTTTCTCTGTGCCCTTCCTGGCACCACAGTCAGCTTAGTGACTCATCCCGTCTCCGCCCCCTCCCCAGCCCCTATTGGTAATGATGCTGTAGTTGGCTGGGTATGGGGCCCTGAGACACATGCACACCCACCAGTGAGGCCCCGGAGCCCCCCATGCATGGAACAAGAGTGCGGTGGCCCCATGTTGCTGCTGCCCTCAAAGTGATTGTATTTCATGGCACTCGTGACCACATCTCCTGAAAGAAACAAGGTTGTCTTCTAGTCTGTGCTCCTGTGTGACAGGAAAAAAGAAAAATAGAGCCCTGTTTACTTTTAGGCCCTTAAGGCTCAAAGGCCCTTTTCATTTTTGTTCAGAATGCCTTGGTATCAGCTATCCAAGCTGCTTGCAGAAGGGTAGTATATTATGAAGGGAAAGAATGGGGGTCATAACAGGCTGTTGATGCCCTGGCTCTCTGCAACTCAGGACATTTTAATTAGCAGGACTGGTTAAATAGAAAATTCTGAAGCCTGCAAGAAGATGTTTGTTCATTATTATTTCCTCAGAGCAGTGATTTCATTAGAATGACGTCAAGCGTTTGTTCGCCTCCTTGAGGTTTCATTTATTAAAAAGTCAATTTTAAATTCACTTTGGGTCAGTGAACATTGTGTACCCAGAGAAGATTCGTTTTGGGGTGAGAGTGCCGTCTTGTGGAATTAACTGTGCACAGCAGCTGATTCGGAGTACTGAAAAAGAAATCTTTAAACATTTATTTTTCATTTTATGCATACAAGAACTGGGGTGTAGGCCAGAGGTGTACGGGACTGGGGAGAAGAACGGGCGGATCTACTGAAATCCATGGCTGACGGGAGCAGTGGGGAGACAGGAGAGGTCTGCTGCGCCATCTGGGTCAGCTCTCTGGCCAGGGATCTAACTTGTGCTGCAGTGGCTTGGTGGTAGCTTGATAGTGCTAAGACTTTAACCCCTGCACCACCAAGGAGGTACAGGAGTGTTTTTCTAAATTAATTTTTTATTAACTCCCCCCCCCCCAACATCATTGTAGTCCTCATAGTTCTACCTTAAAAAAGTGCAAAGCTCTAATTGAAGTTTTTGGACTATTCCCCAAGTTTCCAACTGAAGTTTTCCTATTTCATTATAAAAAGCAGCAGAGTTTATATTTTGTATGCTCCCTATGTAAAAATTGATGTTTAACCCATACTTGTAGGCTTTCTTAGACAAATGAGGAAGAAAAGCTCTGTATATGGTCGTATCACACGACAAGAACTGATGTTTTGCTTTCCCTCTTTAAAGCAGACGTAGCGGCTCTCCTGTCCACCTGCGACTGTGCAGGTGCCGCTTTTTCTCCTTTTCCTAATAAACCTGTGTAGGGTAAAGGTTGATCAGGTCTTTCCACCCTCCCACCACTGATGATGGACACCTGCGGTGCTGCGAGCATTCCAGGGTGGGCATGCGCAAGTGGGCGCACCTGAGTTGGACATGGGCATAAATGGGCGGCGTCATGAGGACGCCAGAACCGTGAGGATCGACCAACAAAGAGAACTGTGAGAACTGTGAGGACCAACAGAGAGAACTGCGAGGACCGACAGCGGCAGCAGAGAGAGATGCAGTCGAGAGGGTGAGATGCGCTGGGGGCTGGGAGGCCTGACAGCCTCCCGGCCCCCCGGCCCCCATGCCTACCATGGACCTGGCCACCTCTACTAAATAAAGTATGAAAATCCACCGAGGGCTCCAAGACTCTCCTTCCTTGACCCGTCTGCCCAGAACCATCCGAACCTTGCTCCAGTGCCACCCTCTTCCTGTCGCTACAACCTGTCCTTTAAAAAAATGAAAAAAAAAAAAAAAAAAAAAAAAAAAGTTTTTTGGAGACACACTTTAAAATGACAAACATTGTCAGAGAGTCTAGGGCATGTATTGTTTTTCCAGTGTTTCTTCTTGATGTAGGACGTGTGCATACAAAGATGAATTCTCCGGCTTGTAGCTCTTTACCCCTCCCCCCACCCCCCTGTTTTAGATTCAAAGCACAGCCAGGTAACTGCCAGGTCACTTGAGCCCTCAATCCTGAAAACAGAATAGATGTCTCATGATTTGGAATTGGATTAACCAAGTGAAACCAAGCACGTAAAGGGGTGAGCCCGTGTCTAGCCAGTCAGCTAACTAAGTTTTCCGAAGAGTTTACTTGCCTTTTCAGCCTGATGTAAAAAGAGCAGCTGTCAGGGTGTTCATTGGCGAGCAACCAGTTGCTGCTCACTTTCTGGCAACAGCTGTGGCAGCTTATAGCTAAAATTATACCTGCTCTGAACATGTTGCTTTCGTTGGAATCCAGCAATAATATGAGGTACAATTCTCATTGTGTTATGTTTGGAAATGTAACACAGGTAACGCCAGGACAAGACTGACAAATTCAAGAAATCAGCCAGCCAAATCTATCTTAAGGAAGGAAATGTAATAAGAGTGACCGTAGGGTAAATGATTTAATCAAGCTTTTTACACCGCTAGCCTCTGTGGCTGTCCCCTGCGGCCTTGATTGTGTTAATGCAGAGCACTTGAGAGTGTAGGCTCGGGGCACGTGTGCTTCATTGTGGACACCTGGAGCATGGGTGTGGGCACGTGTAAGTGTGCACACCTGAGCCTAGAGACCCGGGACATAAGGACAGCGTCACTCAGACAGGGCACAGGTACGAAGGATGAGCAGCTACAGAAGAGGCGAGACCCTGAGAGAATCCCAGAAAGAGCACAAGGAAAGAGTGTAAAGATTTTTGGGGGGCTGGGAGGCTCAGTTGCCTGCCTGCCTCCTAGCTGCCCCTTTCCCCACCTGGCCCAAGCCTTCTTCCCTGCATACCAGCCTCCCTGCCTGGTGTGCCTGGTTCCCGGAGAGGGCATTAAAGCCTGAAAAAGCCACTGAGGGCTCCAGGACTCTCCTTTGTCTGCCTGAATCCACAGTAAACCTGTCCTGTGCCTGCTGGCACTGAAAACCTATTTCATAAGTGTAGTGGCAGGATGGAGGTGGCACTGGAGCAAGGTTCGGGATGGTTCTGGGCAGACGGGTCAGGGAAGGAGAGTCTTGGCGCCCTTGGTGGCTTTTCATGCTTTATTTAGTAAAGGTGGCCAGGTACATGGCAGGCATGGGTGCCAGGGGGCCGGGAGGCTGGCAGGCCTCCCAGCCCCCAGCGCATCTCATCCTCTCGGCTGCTTCTTCTATCTCTCTCTGCTGCTGCCGCTGCTGTCGGTTCTCTCGGTCCGTTCTCACAGTTCTGTCTGTTGGTCCTCTCAGTTCTGGCGTCCTCATGACGCCGCCCATTTAAGCCCGTGTCCAACTCAGGTGCGCCCACTTGCGCATGCCCACCCTGGAATGCTCGCAGCACCTCAGGTGTCCATCATCAGTGGTGGGAGGGTGGAAATACCTGATCAACCTTTACCCTACAATAAGTATATGAAGCTAAAATTTTCCTATGAATTCTCTAGAAAAAATTCATTCAAATCCACTCCCGCCAAAAGTCAAAGTTTACATTTCAAAGTTCACTTTTAGTAAGAACTTCTGTTCAGTTTTGTCAAGCCTTTACAGAAACCTGTACATCAGAAATCAGTAAAGTTTTGTGTTGATGAAAGATCTCAACTCAGTGTCAGGAAGGACTTTTTCTGATAGGGAAGTGAAAGGTAAATGAAATATTATTGGGCTTTTCTGCCCTCCCGCCAGTGGTGTTGATGGTGGACACTTGCGGTCCTGTGCGCATGCCTAGAGGCGGGCACCTCAAGTGGGGCATGCACGGGTGGGTGCACCTGGGCTGAGACACAGGCCGTATAAGGGTGGCGTCATGAGGATGCCAGCAGAGAGAAAAAGAGCAGAGGAGAAGACAGCAGAAGGAGAACAAAGGCTAGAGAGCCTAGGGAGAGTGGAGATTTGCTGGGGGCTAGGAGGCCTACCAGCCGCCTGGCCTCCTGGCTCCCCTACCTGCCATGGACCTGGTCACCTCTGACATGAAGAGCAATAAAAGCCTGAAAAAGCCACCCAGGGCTCCAGGACTCCTCCTTGACCAGTCTGCCGGAATCCTAGAGAATCTTCTCTGTGCCCTCCTGCCGCTACAGGAAGTATCCACTCAGGTGGAACCTTCCACCCAGCCGTCTCCCACATCCCCTGCAGTTGCTCCCGTGCTGCTGTTTCTGGTTTCCTATCTATCCCCATTGTAAAAGCAAGGTGGGGAGTCAAGTATCACCTCGTGGGTTAGTAGTGAACACAGTCACTTGAGGTCAGGGTCGCTGCTGGCCTCTTTTGGCCAGAGTAGCCCAGCTTTGTGGTTTTTGTTCCAGTTCAGGTGGCCTCTGTTAGGCTGCTACCTGAGATCGAGGTGACACCTGCATCGGCCTGCCAGCAACACGTGAGCACTTCAGAGAGAATAGGATGTGGTCTCCTCGCAGGGCACAGCACAGGTCCTCAGTGATACCAGTAGATGGGTAAAAGAGGAGTCCTGGAGCCCTCGGTAGTTTTTTCAGGCTTTTTTCCTTCATTATATAAGAGGTGGCCAGGTACGTGGCAGGCAGGGGACCAGGGGGGCCAGGAGACTGGCAGGCCTCCCAGCCCCCAGCGCATCTTCACTCTTTGGGCTCTTCAGCCTCTCATCTCTGCTGCTACTGCTTCTTCTGGTGGCGGCCTTGTGACACCGCCCTTATATGCCCGTGTCTAAGCCCAGGTGTGCCCACTTGGGCATGATCACTCAGGCATGCGTGCCCGACGACAGGTGCCCGTCATCACGCCAATGGCAGGAGGGTGGAAAAGCCTGATAACTTTTCACTTACCCTACACCTCTCCTGGTGGCCTAGGGGTTAAGTCTTAGCACTGTCACCCCTATGACCTGAGTTTGATCCCCGGCCAGGGTGCTGACCTCTCCTGTGTCACCCGCTGCTCCCCTCAGCAGGGATTTCAGTCAATCTGCCTGTTTTGTTTCTCACTCTGTCTCGGGGGAATCCTCTCACCTTCCAGCCCTGGCACCTCTGGCCTGTACTCCAGTACTATGCAAAAATACAAAACACACATAACAGGATTCAGTTGTCCTCCTTACTCTTCTCTTGCTCTTGATAGAAACTTAAGGGCGTTGCCTATTTACTGGGAGAGATCAAATGTTGTACCTGCTGTTCTCTTCCTATGCAGGAGTCAGGACTTCCTTGGGACAAAGCTGAAATCCCATTCTCAAGGGAGGTCCTAGGAGAAATGTTATTTGGTGTCTTGTAAATAGCTATTCTCTCAGAAGAGTAATGATTAATGCTGGCTGATGCTAAGGAATGTACTTTTCTTCCTGCTGTTTCCTGCAGTGTACACAAAACTGATTAAAACAAATCATTGCAGGTTGTTGAAATAGCATCATGAAAAATTAAACAGTTGGAAGACAACCTTTGGTGGCAATTACAGTGGCTTTTATTAGAACCAAACCAAATATGCTCTTTAAAAAGATGCCTTGGGAGTCTGCTTTGTGACCAGACCTTTCAGGCTCTGCCAACGTGGACTCTCAGGACAGTGCTCTACTGTGGGACAGAAGGACCTTTGCCTGAAACGGCTCCAGTGTGCTGATGCTACTGCTGGCCTGGAGGCCAGGAGGGGCACAGCAGGAGCACTTGTCTGCAATGGACTGTCAGGCTTTAATACCGTTGTGCCAGGAGGCACAGGGCAGGTGCACTGTGCATTCAGGCAGATGGATAAAGGAGCGTCCTGGAGCCTTCAGTTTTTCAGGTGTTGATGCTCACTCAGGGAACCAGGCACACAGGCACAGCAGGCAGGGGGGCTGGCATGCAAGGAGGCAGGCACAAGCCTTTGCAGGGGGTACTGGGAGGCAGGCAGGCAGCTGAGCCTCCCAGCAGCCCATGAATCTTTACACTCTTTCCCGGGGCCCTCTCTCCCATTCTCTTGTGGTCTCACCTCTTCTGTAGTCACTTGTTCTCCTGCAGCTGTCCTCGCAGCTGTCTTCTTGTCATCCTCAAGTGATGCTACTTTTATATCACTGGCCTCTAGGCTCAGGAGTGTACACTTATGCATGCACACCCACACCCATGCTCCAGGTGTCCACAGTCAGGCACACGTACCCTGTTCCCACACTCCCAAGTGCTTTCTGCATGGACAAGCTCAAGGCTCCAGGCGATAGCCACAGTGGCACAAAAAGCCTGATTAAGTTACTTACCCTACAAATACCTAGGACCAGTTTATGTGGGATGACAGCGATGAGATTCCAAGGATGGGATGAGGAAGTGAAGGGGCTGTGGGATTCAAGGATAGCTCATGCTACAAAGATGCACGGACTATTTGCATCTTTCACAGTGAAGGTCCAACCGGAAGTTACAGACCACTTCTTTCTGCTGTATTTTGTAGGCAATGGCCCCTAAGAAGGTTGTCTGTGACTGTGTGTATATGAAATGCCAGATCTAGCCTCAATTTGGGGCAGGTCTGTTCAAGAGGAGTAAAGCAAAGGATATGCTCTAGTGTAATACAAAAGCCGGTTGCTGAACAACTAAGTTCAAATATTGGTTCTGCCACTTAATAGTTCTGTAACCATGACCAGTTTACTTCTTTCTCTGAGCATCACCTGTTTCAGTGGTGTAAGTAACGTCTTGGTGTTTTGTCTTAAAGAATTGGTAAAATATGAAACACTCCAAATGATATCTGGCATAGTGTGAATGCTCAGTAAATGAGTTACTGTTGTATGGTAGAGTTTATATAGTATGAACAATCCTTATTGACCTCCCCAATTCACTGTGTCATTCACTAGCCATACAGCCATCCATTAACCATACAACTATAATTGCATGCTTTTCATTACCAGGGATTTGAGTTTATGGTTGTTATGGGAAAACAACTCTAAACCTAAAGCTCCCTTGATAAGGCATGGAAGAAGGGACATGATATTTGTTGGGTGCTTACTGTCCCTTGTAATTTTGTTATCACAACCACTTAATGAGATTAGGAGTATCTTCTTTAACACTGAATTTCAGGAAGTTTAAGTTGCCCACATTCCATGTGGATAATTAATGGTGGAACTGGAATGGGATTTTTTTTTTTGTCCCCTACTTATTTTTTGGATAGATCTTTTCTAAGTTCACCTTCAAAAAAACTTATACAGGGCCTCCCTGGTGGTGCAGTGGGTTAAAGCACTATGAAGCAAACCGCAGCCACTGCCACAAAGTTTGATCCCTGCTGCCAGCCAGGGAGGGGACCCACATGGCGTAGCCCACCTCTCCTGTTTCCCCGCTGCTCCCCTCAGCAGTGAGTTTCAGTCTGCCTGTTCTGCTCCCCACTCTGTCTAGTGAAAACTCTCAGCTCCTGCGACTCTGGTCTGTACCCCAGCTCTTGTGTGTATAAATAAATAAATCTTTTAAAAAATCTTACACAAGTCTAATTTTTTATTATTTTATATATCTTTTACATCATTCTTCATTTTTGTACAGTATATGGTTTCTATTCTTGTGTATATTCCTTTGAAAATCCCACCACCAATTTACTCGTGCACCATCACCATAGTCCCTTGTGCTCTACCCACCCTTGTTTTGATCCTATTCCCTCCTCTCCCCCTGCAGATTGTTTCTGATTTATAGTTGCCTGTTGATTTTGATTTTTACACCCCTGTTTTGATCCTATTCCCTCCTCTCCCCCTGCAGATTGTTTCTGATTTATAGTTGCCTGTTGATTTTGATTTTTACTTTATTACAATTTCTTTTATTTTTCTTCCTGGTCCCTTATTTGTGTCTTCTACATTCTTCCTATAAGTGAAACCATCTGGTATTTTTCTTTTTCTTTCTGGCTTATTTCACTGAGTATGATCCAGTTTCATCCATGCAAATGGCATAAGTCTCTTTTTTGATTGGTAATATTTCATCGTGTATATAACATCTTCTCGATCCAGTTATCTATTTTTGGACATTTGGGTTGTTTCCACAACTTACCTATTGTAAATAGTGCTTCAGTAAACATTGGGGTGCAAGTGTCCTTTTGTTTCCCTTTAATTTATATATATTTGACATCAATTGTAATCCCCATGTCTTCCCCATCACCATCTCACCAGTGCACCATCACCTCAGTCCCCCGTGCTCCCATCTGCCCTCAACCCTCCCTCTTCCCCCTTCCCACCAAGTGTCCCCAATTTGTCCTTGTCTTTTCATTTTTGGTTTTTGTGTCTTTATTGTTGTTATTATTATTATTGTTGTCCTTATTCCTTTCCTTGATCCTTATTTGGTTCCCTTATATTCCTCCTAGGGGAGGAACCATCTGGTATTTTTCTTTTGCCTTCTGACTTACTTTGCTGAGCATAATCCCTTCCAGTTCCATCCATGTTCATATGAATGCTTCTAGTTTTCCATTTTTGATTGCTGAGTAGTATTCCATCGTGCATGTGGACCACAGCTTCCCGATCCACTCATTTGTTTTTGGGCATTTAGGTTGTTTCCAGGTCTTACCTATTGTAAAGAGTGCTGCTATAAACATAGGGTGCAGGTATTCAGTGTTTTTGTGTCTTTTGGGTATATTCCTAGGAGTGGGATTGCTGGATCATATGGAAGTTCCCTTCTCAGTAGATTGAGGAACCGCCATACTGCTTTCTATAATGGTTGGACCAGCTTGCATTCCCAGCAGCAGTGTAGTAGAGTTCCTTTTTCTCCACATCCTCGCCAACATTTGTTGTTGCTAGCAAGTGTCCTTTGAATTAGTGTTTTCGCGTCCTTTGGATAAATACCTGGAAATGGAATTGCTGGATCATATGGAAACTCCACTTTCAGCAGTTTGAGGAACCTCCACACAGCTTTCCATAGTGGTTAAATCAATTTGCATTCTGGGAGGGTTTTTTTTTTGAAACAAGTTTTATGCTTTTTCATATTTTTTAAATAAGAGCTTTATTTAAAACATTAAGTTATTATAATTTAACTATTTTGTTGAAATTGTGAAAGAAGCAATACATAGATACCATTAAAATTTATTTTCAGAATGACGGCTGAATCACCTCTGTACAAGCACTGGCTAACAGCTGCTCTGGAAAGGGGCGTGGCCCCAGGGGAGGACCCTCTCTTCGGAAAAGGGCCCCAATAGGGCCATTGTTGGAGGGCCTGGGAACTTAGAACAGTCAGCTCACAGTGTTCCCAACAGCTAGTAGCTAGGGAAATAAATCCTTTAGTCCTGGAGTGGTGTTCAGGGGAGTAGGCCTCAACCCATGACATCTTCTGTGATAGGAAATTCAAAAAAGAAGGAATGTAACATTAGTATAGGAGTATGAACTTATTTTCTGTGTTCTGTTTTGAAGCAGTTGTAAAATCAACTGTTTGGTGGTTAAGTTTTTGTGTTTCCCTTTCAATGCTGGCAGTTGCCATTGCAACTTCTGCGTGAGGTGTGCTGTGTCCACACTTTGGTCTGGGCACTCAGGCTGCTACTGAACATTCGTTCACTGCTCGTCACTGTGTCTGAAAGTACAGTTCTCTCCTATCTCGTCTAGAAAAGAAGATGATCTGTGTGTACTACCTTTCTGGATGGATTTCAGATACAAGCAGTGTCGTTTTCATTTGGTCTAAGGTTTAGAGACAAAGAATCCACGTAAGGGTTATTTTCTTTGAATCCTATAAAAGCAGGCATTGATTCAGTTCACGTCCACCAGGTGTCCTGTTGCATACAGACTAGAAGTATTTTAAACATTTATGTGACTCTTACTTTATCTAAAGAGGAAATCTGGGTCGGAAGACAGAGCTTTATTTTTGTTATTTTCTTATTGATTCCTTAATGGTTTCCCTGGAGAGGTGAACATGGATATTCCTGTTCTCTTCAAGCACCGTCTCCTCCCCACCCAGCAGCTTTGTTTCAGTGAGAGGCATCAGATAATCATATTTGACATCGCTCCACTTTCTTCTTCCATAATTCAAGATGCCTGATTAATTTGTTTTTAAGTGCACCCCATAATGTTCCCTTTAAGAAAAGTCCCTTGAGTTTTCAAACACTCTACATGTATCCTAAAATATATATTTATATCCATGTATCCTAATATAATGTTGTCATAATCAGGGTATCTTAAGCCACCACACTCTCTAATTTTCATTTTCCTTATTTCAAAGTAGTCTGTACTCATTGTCTCATGTCCCTTAATACTCTTTTGTTCCTTGATCTTTTGTAATTCAGACTCTTACCTTAAAATTTTTCTGGGGAAAATAAGTCTTTCTCTCTGCTTCTACTGCTACCATCCTCACCTCCCTCTTGGAACACTGCAGTGGTTTCTTTCCTAAGTGGCCTCTTTTGCCATCAGTACTTTGGTTCTGAAATTTACCTTATAAGTTGCTGGCAAGATCTTCCTTGTGCTGGAACATCCCCAAGTCTAATCCAGTTCTGATGATTCACCAGGAGGACTCATGGGCCTCAGCATATGTTAGTGCTCAGCGCCTGTAATTTATTATGGCGAAAGGACACAAAACAGAATCAGCAAAGGGAACCGCATGTGGAGCAAAATCCTGGGCTTGGGGAGTGGGAGCAGGCACGGGCTTTTGGGGACTGTTCGCAGGGAAGACACACAGGTTTCACTTCATTCCCCAGCAAGGAGTTGTGACAACATGTGTGAAGTATCGCCAAGGAAGAGAACATCTTTCTTTTTTTTAAAGATTTACTCAATTATGCATACAAGAGTTGGGGTACAGGTCAGAGTCATGTTAGGTGAGAGGATTCACCAGAGACAGAGTGGGGAACAGAATAGGCACATTGACTGAATACACTGCTGAAGGGAACAGCGGGCAAGGCAGGAGAGGTCTGCTGTGCTATGTGGGTCCCCTCCCTGGCCGGGGATCGAACTTGCGCTGCTGTGTGGCGGATGCTTCACAGGGCAGTGCTCAACCCGCTTTGCCACCAGGGAGGCCCAAGGGAGAGAACTTCTGGGATACAGTGCCCAGAATTTTTACTGGGAGTTGACCACATAGGCACCCTTTGCTTGGTATGTACCCAGATTCCAGAATTCTTAAAGGAAAGCAGGTGGTTAGCATAAATCATATTGTGGATACAGTTTAGGCTCAGTGCAATAGCCGTGCTGGCTATAGAATGTTCAATCCAAATTCCCACATGCCAGCCAAGAGCCAGTCTTGCCTCAGGCCTCTCTAAGGAGCAGTTCAGAAGTGCTGTGTTAACTCCTTTTAGTGAATTCCTGAAGTGTAGCTGTGACAGAGATCATAAATTCATTCTCTTGTGAAATATCTATTAAGCCTCTGCAGTGTACAGGGAGGTGTTAGGCACTCGAGATATAGTGGTGAACAAAATAAATAAAATCCCTGCCTTGTGTTGCTTTTTATCTAAAAGGGGGGATAGACTAGAAAAGAGATTAATAGTAAAAATATGTGTAATACCCTATGAGGTGTCTGTCAGGGTTAGGAGATAAACTAAAGGAGTTTAATGAGATAAAGAGCAGTGGAGTAGGCGGGGCACTATTTCAGAAGGAGTCACCAGGGAAGGTGAGATGTCACTGGAAACTAAAGAGATCCGCTATGTAAAGGCAGTAGCAAGTGAGAGGCCCGTTGGTGAAATGAGCTTGGTTTGTTGCAAAAGCAGCAAGACTAGTATAGCTGGAGTGGAAAGTGGAAGGTAGAGAGTAGACTGTGCCAAATTTGAGACACATGGAGAAACCGAGTTACGTTTGGGTCATGGTAAGGAACTTGAATTTTATTATAAATGAGATAGATGTTTCTCATAGTGTCTTGAACAGCAAATAACAATTTCATTTCTATTTTCGAGTGGCTATATTGGTTGCTGTCCTTCCCACTAAAGAGTTCTCAGTATTTCTTCTTAGACACTCCATCTTTAAAATGAAAATTTCTGGTAATTACTTAAATATGCTAGGTTTTCTTACTTCTATGACTTATTTTCAACGTCTATCTTTTTGTGAAAAATTAGAATCTTGTAGAGCTGTTGTTTGCATCCAAACATTACATATTCTTCAAACGTTCCTTTTCATGAATCCTTCCCTGTTCTCCACATTGGAATTAACTTGTCTCTTGAAGGTTAAGTCTAGAACTGGCTTGTCATTGCTTTTATCTTACTCTACTTATCACTGAATTCCCAGGTAGCCCAGAGTCTGGGAGTAGGAGAAAAGCTTCCTTTTTGTTCAGAGAATGACAAAGAACAAAGGAAATGGTTGTGTTTTTGGAGACAGCTGTCACACCATAGTACTTTATTCAAATACTTATTTTCATAGTGTTCCTTAGTACCATATATGTGTGTATATAATATATATTTCATATTCCCTTACTGGATTACTTTAAGGGAGGAAGTGAAGCTTCATTTTGTATCCTTAGTGTCCAGTCTATTGTCTTACATATCATAGATTTCAATGCCATTTTTTCTTTTTTTAAATAGAGGTAACTTTGCATTATAACATCATAAAAGTATCAAGTGTACATTATTTTAAACGAACATCTATATATGTTAAATCTATATTAAATGTTCAGTTCTCTCCTTCACCATGGAAGTGACCCTTTTTACCCAGTTTTTGCCTCCTTGACCTCCTTCCCTTATGCTAATCACAAATTCAGTCTTCCAGTCTGAAAATTTGTTTTATTTGGTTCGTTTCATTATGTACTGCATCTGAGTGAAAATAAGTGGTGGCTGTCTTTCTCCATCTGATTTATTTCTCTAAGCATCGTACCTTCTAGGTTCATCTATGTTATTACAAATGGCAGGATTTTATCTTTTTACAACCGAGTAGTATTTCAATAGTCATTGGATAATTTTTGAAGTACTTCAACTTAGTCATATGAATCTGAATTCTCAAAAATTTTGACACTCCTTTAATGATTTTTTTTCTTGGTAATATAGCTGTATTTTTTTAAAATAACATCTGGCAATTTTCAGTGTTAAGCTGGACTTCCTGGAAATATAATAGACTCCACTTGGGCCTTACTGGTGGCCTAGGGGTTGAGTCTCAGCACTGTCACCACTACAGCCGGAGTTCAATCCCCGGCCAGGGAGCTGACCCACATGGCACTGCAGACCTCTCCTTTCTCACCCGCTGCTCCCCCCTGGATTTCAGTTGATCTGCCTGTTCTCTTCCTCACTCTGTCTCTGGTGAATCTTCTCACGCCTGCACCTCTGGCCTACATACACCCCAGTTCTTCTATGCAAAAAAGAAAATAACAATAGAGCCCACCTGATTAATGATTACTAATATTAGCCCCTACTAAAACACCACTTTTCAGGACCTGGGCTAGGGATAAGAAACTGTTTCATCTCATCTGTGATCTGTTTTAGATATCGAGGATGCAAGAAAACAGCAGCTTCAGAGTCCCAGGGCTGGTGGGTCCTGGTGCCCTGGCACAGTGTCCCCTGAGCTGCTCTCCGCTGGTGTCGAATGACTCGCCCCACACTGTCCAGCACAGTGGCTAGTTGTGCTCCGACACAGTGCTTCTTGCATAGCCCTTTTCTTGAAATTCAACTCCTGAACTGATTTGTTAGCATCTTCAATAGCAGCAGTCTGAGGAGAGTTACAGAAAGCAGGACTGGTTTCAAGATGAAGGTGGATGTAGAAGTAGACGGACAAGTGACCTAGCTGACTTCTCTGCAAGCTTCCAGATTCTCACTTCAGCTGCAGTCACAGTCATCTTCTGCAGCATGGAGTAGTAGGTCCTCACTGGCCATCTACCAAGCTCTGAGACATGTGGGTCACCAAGCATGATCGTACGATCAAAAGGCTCTTGAGAATGAAGCCCCTTCTCTCCACGAGGATCTTGTAGAACGTTGAGAATTAGTGCAAGTCCCATTTCCACCTCATGAAAGCCGCTGCTGCTGTTTTGTTCAGGCTCATACTGCTTTAAGTTTGGTCCTGAATGTGTTGAAATAGGAACCCTGAAATATTTTACTTACTTCCACATGAGGCATCCTGTTGTAATGAGCCAAATTTATAAGGCTTGAAATAAAAGTTGGATTTTCAGTAGGCTGGAGCAGTTGACTCTGGCTTTCTCCTAGTGGGTCTTCTCTTGAGACCACAAGGGCAATTTATTTATAATTTGTGAGAATCTCTGGAATATAAAAAGAAAATCAGCTAATTTTGAGTATATGCTAGAGAGTTTTTTTGGGGGGGGGCTATGATTTACTATTTTAGTAATTCATGTAATTGGTATGTTCAGTTTTCTGTTTCTTTCTGATTCAATCTTAGAAGTTTGTCTGCTTCTAGAATTTTCCCATCTATCCTAGGGTATCCATAAAGGTATGGACATAAAGGTATTTATAATAATCCCTTATCTGTTGTAATGTCTCTTTCTTTCCTGATTTTATTCATTAGTATTTTATCACTAAAAGAATGAGTCTTCCTTGAGGTTTGTTTGTTTTGTTAATTTTTTTATGCCATCAACTTTTGGCTTCATTTGTCTTTTGGACTCATCTTTTTGCTTTTGTTCTTTTTATTTCTGCTCTGTTTTTATTATTTCCTTCCTTGTACTGGCTTATGGCTTTGTTCTCTTTTTTTCTAGTTCCTTAAGATGTACTCTTAGAATGTCTAAATTTGAATGATCTCTTGTTTCTTTTTTTTTAAAAAGATTTATTTATTTATGCATACAAGCACTGGGGTACAGGCCAGAGGTGTGTGTGTGGGGGTGAGAGGATTCACCACAGAGAGCAGGGAGCAGAACAGGCAGATCAACGGAAGTACACTGCTGAGGGGGGCAGCGGGCGAGGCAGGAGAGGTCTGCCGCACCATGTGGGTCCCCTCCCTGGCCAGCGGCAGGGATCGAACTTGTGCTGCAGTGGCTGCGGTCTGCTTCATAGTGCGTTGCTTAACCCACTGCGCCACCAGGGAGGCACCTCTTGTTTCTTTTTTAAATAAAATTTTAAAAAAAATTTTTTTGCATGTAAGAACTGAGGTGTGGACAGGGGTGCAGGGGTGAGAGGATTACCCAGAGATAGAGTGGGGAGCAGAACATGTGGATCAACTGAAATCCACTGCTGAGGGAAGCTGTGGATGAGATAGGAGAGGTCTGCTGTGCCACCTGGGTCAGCTCCCTGGCCGGGGATCAAACTCAGGCCATGGCAGTGATAGTGCTGAGACTTAACCCCTAGGTCAGCATGAAGGCTCTCTCGCTTGTTTCTTGATAAGTCTTTATGCCTATAGCTTTCGCTCTTTATACTGTTCTGCTGAGTTCCCTAGGTTCAGGTAGTTCCTGTCTTCATTTTTGTCTGCCTCCAGATATTTATTTTTTGAGAGGTAATTTCTCCTCTTGTTTCCTTGTTAACCCAGTGATCATTCAATAGTATGTTGACCAGTCTCCACCCACTAGAGGCTTTTCTCTGTCCTTTTATGGTTTCATAGCGGCGGGATCAGAGAAGATACTTGATATAATTTTTTTAAAAATTTATGCATACAAGAGCAGGGGCACAGGCCAGAGTTGCGGGAGGTGAGAGGATTCACCAGAGATAGCGTGGGAAGCAGAACAGGCAGATCGACCAAAACACATAGCTGAGGGGAGCAGCGGGAGAGGCAGGAGAGGTCCACCTTGCCTTGTGAGTCCTCTCCCTAGCTGGGGATCGAACTCGCATCACTGTGCAGTGGCTGCTTCACAGTGTGGTGCCCAAATCGCTGCGCCACCAGGGAGGCCCTGATATAATTTTTTTAAAAGATTTTATTTATGCATCTAAGAGCTGGGGTACAGGCCAGAGGTGGAGGTGTGTGTGAGAGAGGATTCACCAGAGACAGAGCGGGGAGCGGAGCAGGCAGATTGACTGAAACACACTGCTGAGGGGAGTAGCAGAAGAGGCAGGAGAGGTCTGCTGCGCCATGTGGGTCCCTTCCCTGGCCGGGGATGGATCTTGTTCTGCAGTGTGGAAGCTCCATAGTGCAGTGCTCACCCCGTTGTGCTACTAGGGAGGCCCACCTGATATTTCAGTCTTCATTAATTTAGTGACACTTGTTTTGTGACCCATTATGTGGTCTATTCTCGAGAATGCCCATGTGCACATGAGAAGAGTGCTCTGCTTTTCAGGGCTGCAGTCCCCTGTAGATGGCCTTTAAGCCCTGCAATCAAATTCCTTAATTAAGGCTGTTATTATTTTCTTGTAGGTTTTCTGTCAGTTTCACTCATCCATGTTGAAAGAGGGAGTTTCTCTCTGATAGAGTCTTGCAGGATGTATCAATATTGTGTTGCTGCCAATGTCTGTTTTCAAATTTGTTAATATTTGCCTTAAGATGTAGATGCGCCTTTGTTGGATAGGTATTGATGAATGTTATGTCTTCCTGATCTGTTGGTCCCTTAATCATTACATAATGCTATATAGGTGATGCCTGTCTCTTGATAGCTTTTTTTACCTGGAAGTCTTTTTTTAAAATCTGATTTATGGGAACAGACAAAACCATAAGCTAGTACAGGTAAGAAAATAATAAAAAATTAGAGCAGAAATAAGTGAAATAAAACCCAAAAAAATCCAAAGGATTAGTAAAACCAAAAGCAAATAGACAGACCTCTAGCTATATTCACTCTCTTAGTGAGAAAACACTAATCAAATATAATCAGGGATGAAAGAGAAGTTGTAACAGAACACAAACATACAGAGGGTCATAACAGACTATTATAAATACCTTTATGTCCATATATTGGATATTCTAGAATAGATGGAAAAATTATGGGATGCCCCTGCCATTTTTTTGGGGGGGGATCCCATTTGTTTGTGCGATTGTTTTCAGCCATTTACTGTAAGCCTATGTCTGTCCTTGGAGCTTAGATGGATCTCCCAGGAACTACAGAAATTAGGGTTTTGTTTTTTGATCTAACCAGCTGATCTCTGCCCTTTGATTGGCAAGTTTAGCCCCTTTACCATTAGGTGAGTGTTGTTCTGTGTTGATCTGTTGCTTTAGTTTATTTCCTGTTCCATTTTTTCAGTTGATTTTTTACTTTAGTTTCTTCTGTTAGATTGAGGTACAAGAACTCCTTTCAACTCTTCTTATAGAGGAGGTTTAGTGTTTATAAATGCCTTCAACTTCTGATTGTCTGGGAAGGTCTATATCTCTATCTCATATCTGAGAGAGAGAGAGAGACAGAGAAAGGGAGAGTGACAGACATACAGAGGGACAGAAGAGAAAGAGAGAGAGAGACAGACACAGTCTCACATGAGGATTATTATTGGCTGGCAGTTTTTAACTATGGAATTTTTTTAAGATTTATTTATTTATGCATTTTAAGAGCTGGGGTACAGGCCAGTGGTGTGGGCAGTGAGAGGATCCACCAGAGACAGAATGGGGAGCAGAACAGGCAGACTAACTGAAACACACTGCTGAGGGGAGCAGCGGGTAAGGCAGGAGAAGTCTGCTGCACCATGTGGGTCCCCTCCCTGGCTGGTGGCAGGGATTGAACTCATGCTGCAGTGGCTGCAGTTTGCTTCACAGTGCGTTGCTTAACCCACTGCGCCACCAGGGAGGCAAAACCATGGAGTATTTTCAGTATGGCATCATTCTCTCCCTGCTTGTAGAGTTTCTGTGAGAAGTCTAAAGTAAACCATTGCATAGCAGTCCCAGTTCTTGATCATTCAGAATAATTAGAAATTTACCATTTCATGAATTCAATATATTAATTCATGTGGAAAATTGAGCTTTGTTTTCTTAATAAGTCAAATCAATTGACAAAAGACTGTAATTAATTTTAAGAATTAACTTTGTTGTTCACTTTTCAGTGAGAACGTTAGCATATTTCTAACTTTTTAGTGTTTCTAAAATAAATAAATGTGTACAAATAAATTATTTGTATGAAATTGTGGACTAAAGTATTGAATACCTTTATTTTTTGGTTGATCTTTCCTGGGAAACATATAAGGTAATGATAGAATATCTAGATTGCAATATTAGTAAAAGATTTTCCTGGTCAATGTAGTCTTCTAAAATTTACTTAATTTTGTAAATTCTGGTTAAATTTAGCACTAACATAAACTATTTATTAAACCTCTCTTGGTACTACTTGTCAGGGACTTTTCATAGTCTTTATCTATTTTTTGGTTACCAGTCAAGGAAAGTGGATACCATGAAATTATGGAAAGGAAAATCTAATTTCTCTAGTGCTGGATAGGAAACGATAACTAAGTATTACTAAACTACTATTCCTTCCATTGTTTCAATAAGAACTTTCCTGAGAAATTGAGAGTAAGGACATGAGGTCGATTGAGTACAACAGAGGGTCATGAATATAGAGTAGAGAAAAATGCAAGTTAGCTGAGAAGAGGTTAGAATGAGTCATCCTACTGTTCTTAAAATGGAATGTCAGTGCAACAAGGGATGTTATTAGACTGATTGTCATGTGTTGCATTAACACTTTGCACTCACGTAACTTAAAATTATAATAATACTTGAAAATATAATCCACTGAAGCTGGCCAGGTCCTTTTTGGATAAGGGCAAAGTGAAGAAGTTGTTGACAAGGAAATATTTATAACCTAAGATGTGTGCATTTGGGAAGCCCTGACATTAGAGAAAGTTTTCAAGTGTTTGCTATAACTGCACTTCTAGAAAATAATCCCTGCTGTCAGGTCTTTTTCTTTAGACATTATTCAACCCAAATCACACTCTTTTTCTCTCAGCTCAGCTCAAACCTGGGTCATTTATATCCGTAGCCGTGGTTATCTGAATCCTTGGAACAGAATCCTATCCTTTCTGTTCTTCCTACCACCGAAAGTGGTCGAACAAGTGTTTAATTCTGCCTCAATAGCTCCTTTATATGCTCAAATACCATTATTCTGAGGCCTGAACTACTTCTTCTGCAAAATGAAACAAAGCCCTATTCTCTAACTTTCATCTGTATCGTATTCAACGATCATGCTTTTACAAAGTATAGTGTTCTATCTAACCAGATGTCAGATCATTTTACCAGATAGTATAATTTAAGAAAAAAAGCATTAAATTTTTCTAAATTCAGTTTGGCCTTGCCATTTTGCCAGATGAAATGGCCGATGAAAAATAATGGCTTTAAAAAAAATCTTTTCAGAATCATGATAGCCAGATTCTTTAAGGAGTTCACTAAAATAATTTTTTTTAAAAACAACTTCACATTTAAAATCATTTATGATAGTGTGTCTTAAATTTTATCTCCATCTTTCAAATGGGAATTTCTTAGTATACCTGAATTATGTGCAATCATTTCATATTGTAAACAGCTTATATTTTTAATTTTTGATTTTCTTTTGTGTAGAAGAACTGGGGTGCAGGCCAGAGGTGTAAGAGGTGAGAGGATTCCCCAGAGACAGATTGGGGAGCAGAATAGACAGATGCACTGAAATACACTGCTGAGGGGAACAACAGGCAAGACCAGGGATCGAACTCAGGCATTAGTGGTGACAGTGCTGAGATGTACCCCTAGGCCATCAGGGAGGCCCAAGGTAGTTACTGTTACTTGACATTGAAGAGCCAGAGGTGGGGAGGGACTGCATAGGTCACCCCAGGGGGAAGTGGCTATTCCAGAATTTGAGGCTTGGTGGTTTATCTCCGGAGCCCTTGCCCTTACTAATGACGTACACCATAGACATATGCATAGTATTTAGCATAAAGTTGCTGGGCCAGGATAAAACCAGGAAGGTCCATAAATCCATAAATCTTCCCTGCCTTTTCAAACCAGTTGCTTGCTCGATGTCTAATTTCTGTTTCCCTGTAAATTTTATCAGGCAAATAGCAAAAAAATCGCAAGGATTTATAAACTCGAAGAATGTTGAAGCTGGAGCGATTCCCTTGTCCTCTCTTCTAGCTGTACAGACGTGGACTGTGATCTCAGACAGTGACTAGCTGAGGTTGATTAAGATTTCTGTCCTAGTCTGGGGCCTCCCTGGTGGCGCAGTGGGTTGGGCAACGCATTATGAAGCAAACCGCAGCCACTGCAGCACGAGTTCGGTCCCTGCTGCCGGCCGGGGAGGAGCCCCACATGGCGCGACAGACCTCTCCTGCTGTGCCCGCTGCTCCCCTCAGCAGTGTACTTCCGTTGATCTGCCTGTTCTGCTCCCCGCTCTGTCTGTGGTGAATCCTCTCACCCCCCCACGCCTCTGGCCTGTACCCCGGTGCTTGTATGCATAAATAAATAAATCTTTAAAAAAAAAAAAGATTTCTGTCCTAGTCTCCAGATTCTGTTCTGATCTCTGTTCCAGCCAGTGGTCTGTTTGTCGGATTGACACCTTCCTGTCATTCTCCAGTGGGCAGGGCGACCCTGCAGCAACTATTTCTGCTCCACCAGAACATGTTTATCATCGAAGACACAGCCTGCGATGAGACGTGTTTGTCAGACACGCTCACATTTACGCGACAGAAGCACTGCCGCACGCTCCTGGCACAGTGGTTGCTGCTGTTACAGGGACATTGCTTGTTCCTCGCCTGAACATTTCTTATCTCTATAATTACCAGGGATGCCCTTTCTGTGGACGCAGTCTCCATCGGCATCGTCTGCTTGCATTGATGGTTATTTTATGTCATTCACAATCGTAGTTTGTTCTATTTTTAGAATGTCGCACAGGGGCTTGGAATCCCTTTTTAAAAAATTTCTCTTTTTTAACTTGTCATCAAATTCTTACAAAGGTTAACAGCAAAATTCTTCAGTGCCACCCTCACCCAGGAATTCATCACTGCCTAAACAAAAGGTTATTTCACTGTGTTAGTCCTTTCTGACATCTTTCTGCAGCTCAGTAATTAGTCAATTAGAAATGACTTTTTACTTAATTTTTCTATATAAATGCTTTTGGGCTCTAGACTTTTTCTTTGAATTTCTTTTCCTTTGCTTTTCTTCCTTCAAACTAATTTGATAATTGGTACTGAGGCCTTTAGTAGGACTTGGCTTCTTGCCTGCCTTCTTTTTTCTTTTAAAATTCATATGTGTGTGTGTGTAGATGAACTAGTGTTTAAGCCAGAGGTGTGGGGGAGGTGAGAGGATTCCCCAGAGACAGAGTGGGGAGCAGAACAGGCAGATCTACTGAAATCCACTGCTGAGGGGAGCAACAGGGGAGACAGGAGAGGTCTGCTGCACCATGTGGGTCAGCTTCCTGGCCAAGGATCAAACTCAGGCCATGGTGATGATAGCACTGAGACTTAAGCCACCAGGGAGGCCCTGTGCCTGCCTGCTGAACTCTGGGAGTTACCATCTTCTACTGAGGTCCACAGTATCTGCTATAACCAGCACTTCCAACCATGTTAATGTTACCACCACACTTCTGAAAATAATTTCTTTAATCTTGGTTGACCATCTATACTTCAGATTCCCTCTCTGGCTTCATTCTCTTTGACCTCTGTGCACTTGATATAGTTATCTGTATTTTCCTTCATGTTTTATTCTTTGGTTTCCATGCAGCACTTTATCTACTCTATTATTCTGCTGCTTTTTTGGAGTTCTGTCTTACTGGTTCTTTAGCTTCCAGGTTCAACAAGTGGTAAGTGAACCAAAAGGAGGCTGCTCCTGTGGGTCAGACTCTGGTGTTGCATCTCTAGTGCCCCTCTCCATCCTTCCCTCTTTCCTCACGTTGTGCTTCCTTTCTTGCTGACTTTATCTACTTCCAAGAACTCATTGATTTAGGTCTAGCTTCATGTAGTTTGTATCATTCAGTCCATCCTCCCTCATCCTCACTATGACATCCCCGTCTCTTCCTCGGACCTCCTCTTTCAGCTATTTCAGAGAAACTGCAGATTCAGAATAACTTTACTCTCCCTTCTCCACACAATGCCCGCCCCAGGCCAGCCATCAGGCTTCACACAGTCCCCAGTTCTGTTATTTCAGTTTGAAATCGCGGGGCCATTCTCTGACCTCTGCTACTTTTATATTCAACAGGCTACCAGCTACCAAGTTTTACAGCTTCTTTTCCTTAAACGTCTTTGTGCCTCTTTCTCTTCTCCCTTCATTCTTTTTGCCTTTATGCCAGTTCAGATCTGGAGTGCTTTCACTGTGCTCATTCAGTGGATTTTCAAGAGCATCCTTTACTCTGGGGAAACAGCATACATTTATTGTTTAAAACGTAATTCAGAGAATGCCTCTTCTGAGCTTGAAAACTGAACTTCAGAATTTAGTATACTAGTAGTCAGTTGTATAGCTTCTTGGCCTTTTGTCTCAGACCAAGTGTGATTGTAGTCAGTTGTGTGTAGTCTTCAGCCACCTGACCGCAGTCTGCCTCTCTGCTTTTCTCTCCTGTAGTGTGCTCCCTGCATCTTATACTTCAGTGATACTACTGTTTTGTTAGTCCACCATCCACATTTGCTTTTCCCCCCTCTACATTTTGACTCATGTTGTTCTCTGTAATTGAGTTTCTGGCTTCAGTTATAATAAACCTGACCACCTTTCCATCTCTTATCCCATATTTATTGGCTCTCTTAAAAATAATGTGATCTTTACTTATTTGAAGCCTCTAGCATTTCTTGTTTTTTTTTTTCTGACACTTTTCTTACTGAACTCTTAATTTTGTATCCGGTTATCTGTTTATTCATTCATCTACCTGTTTTTGCTAATCTCTAGCATAGAAACTTCAAAAGCATAGACATGCGATTTTTCTCTGTGATTATTTTCTCCTAGTACATGCGTATACTCAGAGAAGGTATTTCATAACCTTAAACCTTTGGTGGATTAATGAATGTATTTGCTTGTTTTCCAGTGTTTGGTTTTCTTTACATAGAGTTTCTTACAGAAAAATGATTGCCCTGGTCGAAAGAGAAAATGGTCTGGAACGCTACAGAGCTGGAATGAGGTCCTCGATAACTGACTTACTAGCTCTGCGATCCGACATTGTGGAATCTGAGTCTTCACTTTCTCATCTATAAAATGGGGAAAATCATAACTTGTACTTATGATGATGTTTATTTATTTTTTCAGGATCTTTACTTGCTTTATTCTATTTTATATTCACACCAATTCAACAAACTGCATACAATTATCACTGCCACCTTTTAGCTGATAAAGCAGAGATGTAGAGAATCAGAACAATTTTGCCAAGGTCAGTGAACTAATAATGGGAGGAGCTGGCACTTGAACCCAGAAATCCTAACAAAGAGCTTTTTAAACACTGTGCCGGGCATTGTTAAAACCAATATACATATATATATATATTTATGTTAAATTGAGGTAATAATGTGGGTTTACAGCACTATGTAAAAAAACAATTTATATTTTTAAACTCGATTATATTTCCATGATAACCATATGAGGCATATTGTCTAATCTTCCAGTTTATAGAGGAATAAATGAGGGCACAGTGAGATTAAGTAACCTCTCATAGTCACACAGAGAAGGTAAAATAGCTTGAAGGAAGACTTAAGCTGGCATAGGATTCTCCTACTTCCCCTGCCCTCCTAAGAGGTAAAGTAAGAAAAGCAGATGTCTGGCTGTTCTGATAGAGACACCATCTTACTCTGATATCTATCTATCTATCTATCTATCTATCTATCTATCTATCTATCTATCTATCTATCTATCTATCTATCTATCTATCTATCTATCTGTGTATCTATCTATCTATCTATCTATCTATCTATCTATCTATCTATCTATCTATCTATCTATCTATGTATCTATCTATCTATTCATCTTTGAGGAGTCTTTTAATTAAGCTGAATTAGTAAAATTCTGTAGATACATGTATAATCAGAACTGCCCTTCTGAAGTAAACATCTGTATTGTTTTTAAAAATTTTCCCTGATACTTAAATGAGAGGTTATGTGACAGTTGTTGGCAGGGGAAGCGCACAGTAGAAGTTGAATCTTTCCATTTTCTTTCCTTTATATTCTGTATCCTCTTCTATTAAATTTCCTGTATAATTATTTAACCACATTGTATTTTAATGTTACTTTCTTTTTGTTTCTATGCATTTCACCTCCCCAACTAAATGTCACATACCTCCAGGGAAGGAATAGTTTTATGCTCACTGCAGGAATTAATGAGTGCATAGAGAACTTTCTAACAAATATTGAACAAATGAGTCCCACATTTTTGCTCAGCTGACAATCATTGATTGTCATTCATTGATTTTTCCATTTTAGCTCCTTGTCCATCTCTAATGTTGTTTGGCTGTTTTCCTCTTCTTATTCCTGAGTCTTCCAGGGGCCCGCTTTTCTGCTCTCAGGGTAACCTTTCTTCCTGAGCATTACTGGATATAGTCCTAAATCTTCCTGTCACCAAATTTTTCCCATACAGGCACACCTCTTGTCAGTAGGTCCAGGCCAAAACACAATGAAGAATATTTTTGTAGAATTTAACTAGGGAATCAAATCTGTCTCACTTTCACAATAGTGTAGTCTTCCTTTTTCTTTGTTATTTGAAGACAGTGTGTCTGGAATAGATTCTTGTAATAGGAAGAGATAAAGTTAGAGATTGGAGTAGTATTGATAACTGTCTGTAAAGGTGGGTTCCGAGTTTCTAGTTATTTCTGATTTTGTGGTTGAACTTAAGGACATATTCAAAAAGAAAGCATTTCTGATAATTTCCTTATAGTGACAGAAAATTGGGAGTGCTTTTGGACCTGAAATTAACATGCAGGCAAATCTAGCCTTTAATTTGTGTTGTTGGTTTAATTGGACTTAACGACTTAAATACATCTCTTTTTTTGAAGGCAAGAACTTCACAATAAATTAATATGGTGATTGTTGGGTCTTGTGTTAGCTTGATATCATGTTATTATGTCACACTTGGTCTAAAAACTTTGCATTGAGATTTTCTTCATCACATCATGTTAGTTTACTGGCCTAATTTCTTTGAGTCTTCTTTTTGTAACTTCAAACAATGCAGGCAGTGTAAATGAGTATAAAAGTTGGAATTCATGAAAATGCTGGATAGTGTCTAGGTGTCTTTTTATGGCATATTTGGTTTTTTTACCCCTCATGTTCTGAAGTCCTTTTAGGACTTCTTTGCCCAAATTCTAAATAAGTTAAGAAATAAGACAGAAATAAAGGTTATAGAGGAAAAACTGCTCCCTTTAATCTGGAAAACTACACATTAGAGAATGTGGCCTGTATCTACAGATAAGGGGACTGCCTGATACTAAACTCCAGAATTAAGTGAGCTTTCTGGGGCCCTGGTCATGTGACACTGACTTACCTGCTCGGAAAGAATTTGGGATGATCTGCAGGAGAGATGCCAGAGAAAAGCTGCGAAATCACACACACCAATATTCTTATAAAATTACCCCTTAGAAAAGTTGCCTCTCTCCTGGAAATGGAGAGAAGCTAAGAGTGATATAGCTGATAGGCCTTTCTCGTCTAGAAGAAAACGACTTGACCAAGGAGATGGACATTTTCCCTAACAGTGCAATCCTCTTGTGATGATCTGGTGGTTGGAAACATGGTATGATCAACTTTAGTGGGTTTACCCTAACATATTTAGTGAAAGGAATAGTCATAGTTTCAGAAGTGCTTTGCATTTAACAACAATGTAAAAATGAAATTTTCATGTATTTCATTTGCAAATTAGTGTGGCGCTGGTCACACACTGGGAATTTCACAAATGTGATAGTGATTCCTGTAGTACACATCACTGTTTTATGTGTTAATGATAAGCCACAGTAGCATGTAGCTTGTTGCAATATTTACATTATTTACTACCATCTCATCATAAGTTACTATTTTTCCAAAGCATATTCTTAAGACTATATAAATGGCTAAGCTAGGTGATATTATATTGGGAAAGATATTCCTTCTAATATTTCTGAAGTTGCAGATTGGCATACTTGATTAAATAAAAATTAATATTTTTTTTTGTCAAAAGCCCATTGTCACTACTTTTGTTTAACTTACAGGTAGAGGTTTTGGCCAGAGTTACCAGGCATAAACAGAAATAAAGAGCTCCCATGTAGGAAAAGAATAAGTAAAACTGACTCTATTTGCTGATGATATGACATTATGTATAGAAAATCCTAAAGGCTCCATTAAAAGATTATAAAAAACAGTAAATGAATACAATGAAGTGGCAGGTTTCAAAATCAACATATGAAAATCCATAGTCTTTGTATATGCAAGCTGCAGACTATAAGAAATAAAGAAGTCCATTTTAATTATTTAAAAGAGAATTATTATTATTTTTTTGTCTTGAAAAGAAAGGTTTATTTAGGAAAAAGGGAAGAATAAAGACTCCCACATATATGGTACCTGGGATGGGTAAGAGAGCCCTATTTCAAAAAGAATTAAATACCTCAGAATCAACCTAACTCAGGAGGCATAAAAATCCTATACAAAAGAACTGCAAGATGTTACTTAAGGACTTGGCAACTTAAGGAGTTGGAAGGCTAGCCTATAATCATAAACGGTGGCAATCAATATAATCAAAATGACTAATCTGCCTAAAATGATAATAAATCTGATGCAATCCTCATTAAAATACTATCAACAGTTTTCAAAGACACTGAACAATAAATACTAAAATTTATATGGAACTATGAAAGACCTTGAATAGCAAAAGTAACCTTCAGAAAAAAGAAGAAAGGTGGATGTATCACATTATTTGACTTCAACATTTTTATAAAGCTACAGTACAATGGCATTGGTCCAAAGGTAGGTATGGATCAATGGAGCAGAATTGAAAGCTGAGAAGTAAATCCACATGTATACCAACATCTAATCTGTCATAATCCGGATATAAACAGCAATGTCCATAAAATGGGGAAAGGACAGTCTTTAACAAATGGTGCTGGGAAAATTGGAAAACCACACATAAAAGAATGAAGTTGGGTTACTCACTAGCACTATATACAAAAACAAATTCCAAGTGAATTAAAGATTTAGTCATATACAGAACAGTAAATGTCAGTGATATTTTGCAGTAATTAAATCAAAGAGAGATATACCTGTGAAGTTCTGAATGGGAAAGCAATTTGCACTAATAAATATTAAGTAATTATAGGTATCAAAGGTTAGGATAATGACTACATAAGTTACTCTTTAATGAAGACACAATATAGCTTAGCAGACCATAACACTATATAAATGTCTGTCCAGTAACAACTAAATAAAATTGTGGATTTGGTAGGAATGGGATTTCAAGCTAAAATGGCATGGTGAATTTTATTGGGGTTTATATCTTTATTTTATGTAAATGCAAATTGTTGACTATCCAAAGTGTGGTGTGCCATCTTACTTGTTTCGCTTGTTTGTATACCTGAGAGAAGAACAAAACTCAGTAGATTAAAACTTGAAAGCAGTATTGCCTGCGTGCTTAAAGGTGGAATGTGTGAGTTGTAATGGTTTGTTATTTATTCAGTTTGTATAGATACTGTCCATGTAAAGTAACTCCTTTGTCAGTTATTTTATGGGTAATGTAGACAACAGAGCAATGACTAAAAGGATATGAAAAATTTTAGAAGTATGACACATTGTGTGAATTAAAGTAGAAATCAAAAGAAAATACCATCAGTGACACTTAAGACATAAAGGTTGCCCTTTGCAATTATTTAATTATTTGAACGCTTTCATAATGTGAAGTTTATTTTTGCAAAGATTCTTTTCCTCTCTGTCACCATAATGTCAAGTCTTTTATTAAGGTGAGGTAAGCATTTACACTGTGGATATTATACTTTTATTTCTATCATTTGGGCTCAGCTCTTTTCTCATAAAATTATATATCATGTTAGATTTTGTTATTTCCATGCTTCAGTTACCCAAGTGGTTTCTATTACCTTTTAGACATACTGAGCATAAAGTTATCTATCTCTGCAATAAATTGTACCCAAAGTCAGTGATTTATTTTTTAAAAAGATTTATTTATTTATGCATACAAGCACTGGGGTACAGTGCGGGGCGGTGAGAGAATCCACCAGACAGAGCAGGGAGCAGAACATGCAGATGGGCTGAAATCCACTGCTTGAGGGGAGCAGCGGGTCAGGCAGGAGAGGTCTGCCTGGGCCATGAGGGTCACCTCCCCAGCCGAGGGAAGGGATCGAACTCATACTGCAGTGACTATGGTTTGCTTCATAGTGCATTGCTTAACCCACTGCACCACGAGGGAGGGCCCCAAAGTCAGTGATTTAAAGCACAGTAGACATCTCACCTAGTTTTTCTGAGTGACTAATTTGTAAGCAGCTTGGGAACCCTCATGAAGTTGTGTGAATTCATCTACCATAGCTACAGTTATCTGGAGGCTGTACTGGAAAATTCTCTTCCAACATGGTTCTTGCAAGTGGAAGGCAGGTTGGTGCTAGTGATGGGCTGGAGTCCTCATTTCCTCCATGTGGATTCTTTATAGGACAATTTGCTTGTCTCCAAGATAGGGCAGCTGATTTCTCTCTAATAAGACAGATAGACTAAGGTGGAAAACTGCAATTTCTCTTATAGTTTCACTTTGGAAGTAACTTGTTACTTCAACCATGTTTTTTTTGGTCACACCAATACATCATGAGCTGGCGGTGAGACTCAGTGGGGGCCATCTTGGAGGTCAGCTCCCACACTGCCAAATGTTTGTTTTGGTTAAAAGTACTGAGTTGGGTCTGAGGGTACCATTTAGATGCATGCCCAGTTTCACTGAGTCTTTGCTGTCTCTAGTTTGTAGCCCTCTTTACCATCTCAAACACTTATGTCTTGGAGTCCCAAGGAACGTATCAGAGGAACTGATGAAATCATATTCTGCTCTAGAGTCTTCTGTTGAGATCTACTTCTCTGGGGTGTGACTGTTTGGGGTGTTGCTTCACTTGCTACAGTTTTAGGATTTCACTTCCCTGGTGTAGAGACCCATGCCTAGGGGCGTGGTTTATCAGTGAACCTAATTTATAAGCTCTGAAGATTCTAAAATAAAGATGCAGTCCATGAAATCCTTTTTTAAATTTATGCTTAGTTCGACCCAAAACATATTCCTTTATGAATCTCTGAACTATTTGTTTTATCCCTACATGATGGATTATATTTCTTGTCTTGTCAGGCTCAGCCATGGTCCCATAAGCATCCTGTGTCACTATCATACACACCAGCCTGTGCCGTACATACAGTGTTATCTTGCCTGTTGTATTTCATACCTCTCAAAATATAAATTATTGAAATTATTGGAGATTCTTTTCTTTCACTCCCTCAAACCTATTCGAATCCCAGCTTTAGTTAGGCTCAAACCAAATATCTGCCACCAATATGTAACACAGTACATGTTAGACATACATGTCTCCAGTGCTTTTAGTTGCTGCATGTATAATATTTAATATGTTAAAAGTATTGAAGTTAGAAGATTATTTAAATATGTGTTTAACAACTTCTGAACTAAAGGTCAGAGTCTTTGGCATCACTAATATAGACCCTCATATTTTTTTCCTTTTGGACCTTTTATTTCTCTTTTACACTTCTACTTTTATTATTAGAGAACACTAATTGTAAGATGCAGGTAGGGTATGAAATTGGGAGAAAGAGCAATTCCAGTTTCAGAGCAGTAACTCAGCAAATGCGAGGTCACTAAATATGTAATGAAACGTAGGTGCATGGAATTGAGTGACCTTAGTTTTCGCTGGGTAACAATGACCAGGTATAATCTGTCTTTATCTTTTTAAAAAAATATATTGTTTATTTTTGTACAATGTATGCTTTCTCCTCAGAGGTAGTCTACATAGAATTTCACCACCAATTCACCTGTGCACCATCACCATAGTCCCTTGTGTTCTCCCCTCCCTTATTTTGATCCGCCTGCCTCCCCCTCCCTTGCAGAATATTTCTGATTCATAATGTCTTTGAGAGTTAGCAAACAACCTTAGAGTTTCAAATGTACAATAAACCTTCAAATGTTTCTGCCTTTACAAAAAAAAATTGTGTAAGAAAACCTAGTATGTCTAAAATTTAGCTGCAGACATCTCAGAGTTATTCATTGCAAATATCTTAAGTTCAGTTCCAAATTGGCAGTATGAAATTCTTTCTTTATGTGTGTATGTGTGTGTGTGCGCACACATGAGTGCAGAAGAGCTGGGGTATAGGCAAGAGGTGCAGGGAGTGAGAGGATTCACCAGAGACAGAGTGGGGAACAGAACAGGCAGATCTAATGAAATCCACTGCTGAGGGGGAGCAGCTGGTGAGACAGGAGAGGTCTGCTGTGCCATGTGGGTCAGCTACAGGCTGGGATTGAAATCATGCTGCATTCACTGCCTATAGCTAGATAGTGCTGAAACTTAACCCCTTGTGCCACCAAGGTGGCCCAAAGTGTGAAATTCTTGCCTAAACTCTGTAGAATCTCCCTGGGTGCTTATAGTACAATGTCAATTTTAAATCTTTTCTATGTATGTTGGAAGAGAGTATGTATTCTCTAATTGCTGCATGCAGGGTTCAAGTTAACTAAATCACGTTTTAATTGTGTTTTATTCAAATACTCTACTTCATTGATATTTTGTTTATGACTTATCAATAGATAAGAAAGAGATGTTAAAATATCACCCTATGATATTGGATTTCTTAATTTCTCCCTATCGTTCAATCACACTTTGCTTTAAACATTTGAACCCATATGTTTGGTACACGTGGCTTTAAGATGTTGTATGTACCTGCAGAATTCAATATTTGAATTACGTAACTATCCTCTTTAGTCCTAATGAAACTAATATCCTCTAATATCAGTCTTTTTTTTTTAAGGTTTATTTACTTATGCATACAAGCACTGGGGTACAGGCCAGAGGTGCGAGGGGGTGAGAGAATCCACCAGACAGAGTGGGGAACAGTACAGGCAGAAACACACTGCTGAGGGGAGCAGCGGGCAAAGCAGGAGACGTCTGCCATGCCATGTGGGTCACCTCCCCAGCCAGCAGCAGAGATCGAACTTGTGCTGCAGTGACTGTGGTTTGCTTCATAGTCCTTTCCTTAACCCACTGCGCCACCAGGGAGGGCCCTAATATCAGTCTTAATATTAGTGTTTAACTTAAAATCCATTTTGTCTAGAATTCTAGCTTGCTTTTTATTACTTTCACCTGGTATATAGGTTCACAGTGTCTTACTTCCAACCTTCCTCTATTCTTACACATTTCTTCCAAGCATGTCTTTTTTTTCCTTTCCTCTTTTTCTTTATTTATATATATTTGACTTCAGTTGTAGTCCCCATGGATTTCCCACCACCATTTCACGAGTGCACCATCACCTCAGTCCTTTGTGCTCTTTCTGCCCTCATCCCATTCCCTCCCCCCGCCCCCAAATACACACAAAGTATTTCTGATTTGTCCTTGTCTTTTTTTTTTTATTTATTGTTGTTATTCTTTTCCTTGGTCCCTTAATTGGTTCCCTTATATTCCTCCTAGGAGTGAAACCATCTGGTATTTTTCTTTTGTCTTCTGAGCATAATTCCTTCTAACTCCATCCATGTTTCTATGAAAGACTCTAGTTCATCTTTTCTGATTACTGAATAGTATTCCATCATGTATATGTACCACATATTCTTGATCCAATCATCTGCTTTTGGGAATTTAGGCTGTTTCCAGGTCTTACCTATTGTAAATAGTGCTGCAATAAACATGGGGTGCAGGTATTCTTTTGAATCAGTGTTTTTGTGTTTATTCCTAGGAGTGGGTTTGCTGGATCATATGGGAGTTTCATTTTTAGTAGTTTGAGGAACCGCCACACTGCTTTCCATAGTGGTTGGACCAGTTTGCATTCCCACATCCTTGCCAACATTTGTTGTTGCTACTTTTTTTGATATGTGCCATTCTCACTGGTGTGCGGTGGTATCTCATAGTGGTTTTGATTTGCATTTCTCTGATGACAAGAGATGTTGAGCATATTTTTCATATGCCGGTTGGACATTTGCATTTCCTCTTTGGAGAAATGTCTTTTTAGCTCTTCTGCCCACTTTTTGACTGGATTGGTTTTGGTTTTGTTTAGTCTGGTCAGCTCTTTGTAGATCTTTGTGATAAGTTCCTTGTCAGTAGTGTTGTGTGCAAAGATTTTCTCCCAGTCAATGGGGTGTCGCTTTGCCAAACATGTTTTTGATTTTTTTCCTACCAGTTTCCTATGTTCTAAAATTATTTTCTTTTAGCTAATAGTGTCAGTGTGTTAATTTTAATTTATGATGTTATTTGCTGCCTTTTGTGGTGTTTTCTATTTACACAGCTTTTCTCTTCCTTTCTTCCCAATTTTTGTGAGGGAGAAGGAGGCTGATTTAATTTGGTCATTTGTTCCTTTCATCTATCACGCTTCAACCCTTCTAGTTGATTTATATTTTTTTATTCAGTGCCTTCTCTTTTAGACGGTACCCTTGAAAATTTACTTTGCATATTATGTAATCTCAGAAGTGATCAATGTCTTTATCACCTCCCAAATGATGACTGTCCTTGAACAAGTTAACTAGGCTTAACCTCTTCTTACTAATTTGGGATTGTTACATATTCTAGTTTTTTTTTTTTTCAGCCCCACAGAACATTATTCTACACAGTGTTTAAAGTTGATACATTTTGATTAATTTATTTTCTTTTTTTTAAGATTTATTTATTTATGCATATAAGGACTGGGGTATGGACCAGAGGGGCGGGGAGTGAGAGGATTCACCAGAGTCAGAGTGGTGAACAGAACAGGTGGAGTGACTGAAATCCACTGCTGAGGGGAGCATTGGGAAAGACAGGAGAGGTCTGCTGTGCCATGTAGGTCACCTGGTGCTGCAGAGGCTGAGGATACCATCATAGCGCTGCAACTTAACCCCTTGCACCACCAGGGTGGCTCCTGATTGTTTTGTTTTCTCCCCATTCTTTCTTGTCGCAGATATTTTCTTCTGAGATTATTTTGAAGTCAAGTTCATTTTCTTGAGTATGTCATTTAGATGGTTTTTAAATAAAGGTACATCAGGGGTAAACTTTCTGATTTTTATTTTTCTTTCAATTTAAGTTCTTGTGACAGTTATCTTTTAGATGGAATACTTAGTCCTTGTGCACTTATGTAATTAGTGGTATCTTTAGGTTTAATTCTATTATTTTGCTATATTTTTTTATTATCCTTATCTTTCTTACGTTCCTTTATTCTCTCCTCTGGATACGTTCCTTTATTCTCTCCTCCTCCTTTATTTCTTGCCTCTGGATAAGTCAGTTATTTTTTATACCTAATTTCCCCCACTCTATTACTTTGTTAGTTATACATTTATTCTTTCAGTGACTACTCTAGAGACTAAAACACGACTCACTAATTAGCATTTACTTTTAATTAATATTTTGAACTCTTTCAAAGAAACTTTTTTAATTCCATTTACCTCTTCCTTCTGAATTATTCTTGTCATAAACTTAAAGTTGATATGTTCTAAATCCCAACAACTTTATGTATAACAACTTTATGTATAGTGGACATACAATGAACTGCACCTATTAAGTGTAGCATTTGACCTGTATATGTCTGAGAAGCCATCAGCACAGTCAAGAATACTTTCTTGAGCCCCCCTGATGGCCGAGGGGTTAAGTCTCAGTGCTAACACACAGTCAGCTCCAAGGCTTGAGTTCGATCGCTGGCCAGAGAACTGGTCCATATGGCACAGTGGACCTCTGCTTTCTACCTGCTGCTCCCTTCAGAAGTGTATTTCAGTTGATCTGTCTCTTCTGCTCCCCATTGTAACTCTGGTGAATCCTCTCAATCCCAGTACCTCTGGCCTAAACCCCAGTTCTTCTTTGCAAAAATTAAAAAAAAAAATCACTTTCTTAATGAGCTTTTATGACATCTTTATCCCCTCCCTTCACACCTCTGTTCCTGCACTATTCTGCTTAGTTTGCAGTATCTGAAAGGGAGTATTATTTTTTTTCTCTTTTTTTTATTCTATTTTTTCCCTTTAATTTATGTATATTTGACATCAATTGTAATCCCCATCACCATATCACCAGTGCACCATCACCTCAGTCCCCAGTGCTCCTATCTTCCCTCAACCCTCCCCTCCCCCCCTCCACCAAGTGTCCCCAATTTGTCCTTGTCTTTTCAATTTTGGTTTTTGTGTCTTTATTGTTATTATTGTTCTTATTCCTTTCCTTGATCCTTATTTGGTTCCCTTATATTCCTCCTAGGGGAGGAACCATCTGGTATTTTTCTTTTGCCTTCTGACTTATTTCGCTGAGCATAATCTGAAAGGGAGTCTTTCTATACTCCATTTATACAGTATGTACATATGCATCTGCTATTGAATTGGTTATTAGTTTCTGTTATTATTTTTCAGTTCCAGATTTTACAGTGCTTTTAAAAAACACTTTTCATTTCTTTAGTAAAATTCATACTCTCATCGCCTATTTTCTTGAACACATAATTGCACTTATCTTGGACTCTATGCCTTATAACTCTACATCGACACCATATGCAGGCCTATTTATATTATCTGTTTTTCTCTCTTGGTTTCCAGTAATTTTTCTTCTTGTCTTGTTTCCTTGTATGCATATTTTCTCAAGCTTGACTATGTAATATGTAGGAAGGTGACATAGGAAGAATTGCAGTTGATAATACAATCTACCCTTGAATATATTTAATTTCCTTGACGTGTAGATAAAACCTGAGTTCAGGCACTGTTTGGGTTGGTCTGTTCCTGCTTTCTCCTCTCTCTGTCATGTCCCTACTTGCCATCCCAACTGAAATTCTGGACTTTGCTCTGAAGTCTGCGTCTGCATATACTGAATTCCAATTTTTGTTCCCTCTGCATCTGAAGACTGTTAAAATCTAGCCTTGGTTATTTCTCTTGTATCAGCGATTCCTGTCTCTCACCTACATAGTTTAGGGGTCAGCAGTGTTTTATGGGAAACAGTGTTAGAATTCTGGGCCCATGTTCTGAGCCCGCTGCCCCCTTTTGGTGCTCTGGTCCCTTGCAGTGACCTTGCTTTTCAGGTTTTGTCTCTCTGACCCAGTGACATGGCCTCAAACACAAGGCCACAGTGTTTCATGTGTGTTCTTTTTCCCACCCTGGAAAACCAGCACTCTCCCAAGGGGAAGGATGAACAGTAAATGGGAGCTCAGCTGAGTATACTCTCCTTGCCTCGGGGATCTCAGCTGTCCCATGTGCTCTTGGATGCCTCCAGTATCTGCTTTCATTGCGATGGATGCCTTTGCTCAGTCCACACTGTGCACTGACAGTTCCCTTTCTAAGCACTTTGAAGCACTGTTTTATGATACCCGTCATTACTACTGGGGAGTCCTCTGCCAGCATGTTGTTGATGTTACTTTGCAGCAATCTGTCTTTACCGTATGGTTTTAAAATTGTCTCTTGGGCCTCCCTGGTAGCCTAGGTGTTAAGTCTCAGCTCTGTCACTGCAATAGCCTGAGTTTGATCCCTGACCAGGGAACCGACCCACATGGTGCAGCAGACCTCTCCTGTCTCACCCGCTACTCCCCTCAGCAGTGGATTTCAGTTAATCTACCTGTTCTGCCCCCTAGTCTGTCTCTGGTGAAGCCTTTCACCCCTACCCCCACCTCTCTTCTGCACCCCAGTTCTTCTATGCAAAAAAAAAAATTGTCTATTTTTTTACAGAAGTGTGCCTAAAATTATCCCATCTGACTTCCTGGAGAGGATTTCTAGCTTCAGTGCATGAAGAAGGGAGTCAGGAAGCTCCTGGTGTCTCTGTGAGCAGAGGAGATAGTTTTGGGTGTGTGAGGAGGCAAGACAGTCAGAATGCACAGGAAGAGTCCAGGAAAGGAGAGCAAAGAAGTAACTCCAGAGATCTGCAGATCTGTCTTGGTGCTTCAGTTGAGTAACCATCAACCCTTGCATGGGAGGAAATACCCAAAGGCAGGGGAAGGAACCACTCAAAAAGAGCAGGGAAAATTCCTTAGCAGCCACATGGGGCTGAGACTAGTCTGTGCCCTCCCAGGCAGAGAGGCAAGACCTTCAATTTATGGTGCATCAAGTAGAGTCTTCAGTAGACCTAGAAAAGTATTCCCCTGGGCCTAACAATAAGCCTAAAAATGAGGCTCATCAGGATAAAATTATTTCCAAGTAACTTAAATGCACACAATTATTAAAAATATTATTTAAAAAATTATTTAAAAAATTAAAAACACACAAGAGTACTTGTAAAAATACAGACCTACCTACCATCCAAGAAAGAGAACACTTGTGCCTGGTGTCCACTAAAAAAGTTCCAGAGAGCGAAATCTTGCTATTTGCAACAACATGGATGGACCTTGAGGGCTTTATGGCCAATGAAATAAGCCAAGCAGAGAAGGACAAACAATGTATGGTCTAAGACACACTGGGGTCTGAAACAAAACACAAGGCTCGCAGATGTGGAGGACAGATTGCCCGTTGTCAGAAGTGTGAAGTGGGGGTGGGTGGGAGAAATGGTTGAAGGTGGCCAACAGAGGCCCCTCTGGTTATCAAGGTGTTCCTGGCACGTAAAGTTCAGTGTGGTGACTAGAGTTACTAATAATACCCTGTTGAAGATTTGAAAATTACTAAGGGAGTAGATCTTCAAAGTTCTCAATGCAAGGAAGGCATTTGCTAACTATGTGTGGTGATGATGGATGTTAACCAGACTTATTGTGGTAATCATTTGATAATATATAAAATATCTGAGTACTTGGTTGATATCTGAAACTATTATTGTATTCAGTTATAAATCAATTTAAAAAAGTCAGGCATGCAAAGATGCTGGAATATATTATACATGATGAGAAGAAAGTAAATACATCAAATAAAGCCAGAAATTAGACTGTTTATATAATTAAGAGACAGAGATATTAAAGAAGTATAACTATAATCTGTATATTTAAGAAATATATGGAAAGATGCTTAACTATGAGACATAAAATTCTCTCGGTTGATGATTCCATTATTCAAAGTCCTTTTACTGTCTGTCTTGTTTGTGTTTTTGTCAGCTTTCACTCACAGTCACATTTCTTTTAGTGTTTGGCGAATTTTTACTGTGAATTCCTATTTAATAGAATAATTTATGGAAGTTCCTAGGATTGAGATTCTTGCCTCAACTCTATAGAAGCCCCCTGGGAGGCTTTAGTACACCATCAATTTTAAAAGTTTCTAATGCATGTTGGACGAGAATATGTATTCTCTAATTGTTGCATGCAGGGTTTGAATTAACTAAAGCGCATTTTAATTGTGTTTTATTCAAATTCTCTACTTCATTTGTGTCCACCTGACTTATCAATATGTAAGAAAGAAATGTTAAAATATCACCCTATGATATGGGATTTCTTAATTTCTTCCACAGTTCAATCAGACTTTGCTTTAAACATTTTGAACCCATATGTTTGGTACACATGGCTTTAAGATGTTGTATGTACCCGCAGAATTCAATATTGGTTATTGTGTAACACTCCTCTTTAGTCCTAATGAAACTAATATCCTCTAGTATCGGTCCTAGTATTAATGTTTCACTTAAAATCCATTTTGCCTAGAATTCCAGCTTGCTTCTAATTTCATCTGGTATATAAGTTCATAGCCTCTTCCAACCCTCTTCTATTATTACACATCTCCTCCAAATACATCACCAAATCTCCCTTTTTGGGTCTGTTTAAAGGTTCAGCCAGGACAGTATTTCTGTTAGTCTTGATTTCCAAGTACAATCTAAAGTGCTATTTTAATAACAGTGAGGCACCGGGGTCAGTTTAATAGTTAAATCTTAAAAGATCATTTTGCCCTGTGTTCAGTAACTTATTGTATATGATATGTTGGCCGTTGCTAGAGAGATAATTCTTAGGTCGAAATATATATGTTTACGCAACTTCCTCGCCATTGCCTTAAGTAGGTTTTGTGTGAATGAACCAGTAACATGTTTGTGAAATAGGAAACAGGTAGCAGTGCTCCCCCGCATTCACATTTTCATGCCAGTATGATAAGCCATCTCTGGAGATGGGATTCCTATTAGTTTGGCTTTTTTAAGGGCATCCTCTGTTATCATTTATTTACAAAAGAACCAAAGGGACATTAGAGAGTGTCCCTTTCACCCCTGGGATGTTCCTCTGGCCAGGATGTCAGAATGCAGTGTAATTACAGAGATTCCCTGCAAAAGCAGAGTGGGACTCATGAATTACAAAAAACATTGATTTTCATGATGTTTAATGATGTTTATATTGCAGGTCAATTGCTCCGATTAAAAATGTTTCGAGAGGATCACGGGTCCTGGATGACGATGTTCTTCAGCACGATTCTCTTCCTCTTCATCTTTTCTCACATATACAACACGATTCTTCTAATGGATGGGAACATGGGGTAGGTGATCTTTCCCCTTTCTACTGTGGTGAGTGTTCTGTTTGAAAATGGTAAGATTTCAAGGAGAGTTTAGTGTGCCTTAACTTAAATCTCCTTCATGGACCTTCCATCTGAAATATGGATACTTTTTGCATTTTTCAAATGTAAAACATTTAGGCTTTTCTAATCCCAAGAAGCTTCTAGCATTTTGCGGTGTTATATGGTGTGCTTTATTCTTTAGGACTTTTCTGGGGTAATTTGAGAGCAGGCATTGATTTCTTTATAGAGACAGAGAGTATGAGAATCAGGAAATCTTACTGACTTGTTGACACTGACACAATTAATAGAGTTGGCTGAGATGCAGGACTCAAGTTTTGCTATCCCAATGCTTTACAATGCTTGCTTAAATAAAAGCATTTGATGCTGCTAACATTTTTTTCTCCAGTCTCTTGACAGTTCCAACAGAGAGACCTTTGTTATAAATGGGTCATTTTAAAAGTAGGCCACCTGTATCAAATCCAGGGTTGTAATCTGCACTTATCAGATCACCGATCAAATCACCATGGCATGAAGATGTGATAACATGTAGGGTTTTTTAAATTTTTTTTTTACAGCTTTCCCTAGTTCTTGGTTTGTTCTCAGTAAGTTTTAAGGCCAGAATATAAGGAGATTGGCTTAACCTGCAGTGTAAAGAATTAGATTAGTGATAATAAACCACTTTAGATTTTTATTATACACTGAAATAGTTATAAGGAAGGTGTTACTCAGCCCTCCTCAATAAGTGGGAAGCTAGGGATTTATCCTAGGGGTTTATCCTTCTCTTTGAAGGGAAGGGTAAGCAAGAGTGTCACTCCCTTCCACAGAGCAGCTATTATGATGTTTATGTGGATTTAGTCACCACTGTTCACTGATAACAAATGATGCATTAAATAGTACATAAAGTATATACTGTATATGCACTATGTAAAATATAGTTTATAAAGTAAAATATTTGCTCAGAAGTTGACTTTTCATCTAATTTATTTGTTTTTTTTATGTGGAGCTAACGAAGTCTGTGCTAGCTGAAAATGCATATCCTAAGGAAAGATGCAAGTTTGAAAGTAATAAATTAAATGAACTAATAGATGCCCCCTGGCACATTGTACAGTTCTCAATAGTTAATAAAACCCATCTTAATCAGAGGGAATAGTTACTGAGTATTCGGTGCCAGACACGAATTGTCTCAATTAAACCTTATGGTGACTATGTGATAGGTATTTGTAGTATCTTCATTTTTCAGATTGAGAAACTGAAGACCAGGGAGATTTCATCATTTGTATAAGAATACATTATAATTAGATATTTTAAGCAATAATTGAGACGTGGCTGTACTAAAGTAGTGAATCCCAGTGATGCTGTCTGCTCTGAAGCTAGCCACAGATTTGATTGATGGCCGATTCTGTTGCTCTAACACCACGGAGCCTTTCTTTGTATTTTTATCATTCAAGCTGAATTGGAAAATTAAAAGAAATGGGAGGTACATGCAGAAAAGAGGAAGTAGTCTGAATTTATGCATAGCTGTCCTAACTAAAATTGAATGTGATTGTTTTAGTCTCGGCCTAAATACAGTATTCCGTGGTCTTAGGTAACAACTGCACTCCTCCCAATGTGCCTCATTTTTGTTAGAAAAAGATCTTTTACTGAAAGGACAACCTAATAGCACCATAATCCAAAGCAATAAAGAAACGGCCCAGTTTTACACATAAAAGAAGAAATTACATGGTCATGTATAAAAGATGATTGCCGAGATTGATGACACACCGATTACATTTGAGAACACTTTAAGGCAGGAATGTAAACTTGGAGAAAAAGCAGTTCTTAAAGCAAGCGTAGCCAGTTGTACTTTTGAGGTTCTCCAGGAGACTCCACTTTATCTGAGATAGTTTTTGGGAGTGATGGGGCCTGAGGGTATGGAAAGGACCTTGGGCACCCAGGCCTCAGGAGGACCGGTTTTACATCAGAGCACTGCTGCTGGGGCCTGAGAATTCAGGGTTCTTTACACTGAGTCTCATTTGCATTGAGGATTTCAGGGTGTCCTGGTTGTGGGTCTCTCAGAGAGTTGTCCAGCGCTGTTCTCAAAAGGCTTCAGACAGCTCTGCCTTATGTTCATGTAGCGCTTCCAAACCATAAGCCTTCAGGCTCGGTGAGTAGATTACAGGTTTCAGAGAGGAAGAAGGGCATTTCTCTGGAATGATTCGCCTTTGCCCCCTCCAATTTTAAGACTGGGTATAAATTTAAGCACAGCCTCAGTCCCTCAATCCCTCCTTACAAAGAACAGAGCACCTAAGTTCATGTGATTGGAACTCGAGATTGGCTCGAGAGTTTCAGCCAGTCTTCATTTGACAAGCGTCGGGTTGCCTGCTCCTGGCTTTCTGTTATGGTGAGGTCCCTGGGCCGGGCTCCAGCTCTTGCGCTCAGCCATCCCTGGGGAGGAGGTGAGCAGAGAGGCAGTGGGCTGGAGCAGGAGAAAGGTAGATTAGCTGGCAGGACTGGAAAGATCCACGGCTCAGACAAATCTTGCTTCTTACATCCCTTTACCTGGTTTCTCTTTTACCCACCCTCACTGCTAACATGCTGTTCATGATAACTCCTTTTCTCCTGTAAGTCTCCAAGATGATACCAAATTCGTCCATTTTCCTCCAGTGTTACGTTGTACCTGTTTTGAGATTTTATTTATGTTATTATTGAAGTAGCATTGGCTTAGAACACCGTGTATGCCTTGGGGGAGCAGCTTTACGCTCCTTGAGGTATGACCACATCACACCCTCCTCCATTCATGCGCAGCCCTTTACGCTGACCACTGAGAAGCCTCCTGCCCCTGGGTCCCTCCCCCTTATCCCCACCAGGAGCCTCAGTTCTGCAGTCAGGTTCCTAGGGTGGGTTTTGGTTCAGTTTTGTTGGTTCCTTCGTGGATGCCATGCACATCGAAACCACCTGTTATGTGTCTTTCTCCCTCTGGCTGATTTCACCGAGCTTAGCTTAATGTTTTTGGGCTCTGACCCAGGGATGCAGGGAGGATGCTCCCTGTGAGTGTGGGGAATGCAGCATGATGAAGCTGGTAGGGTGTCCTTCTTTAAGTGCCTGAGATGATAGGGGGGAGTCCTTCTGCTGAGAAGCTTCTCACCACGGGCAGAGTTTGACATCTGGACATTTCATCAGCATTTTCTGTTTCACAAGGAGGCCGAGTAGATAACCTGAACTGTCCTCTACTACATCCTGGGAAATGTTGGAAAATACAATGCAGTTTGGTAGATTCTATTCATTCATTCAGTAGCTAATCCATTCATTCATTTTCTGATAGACTCTTCAAATGCAAACCTGAGCTTACTCAAAGGTAAGAAAAAAATCCCAGATGTCAACTAAAGAAGGACTTGGAAGTTAGAGCAGGAAGCCCATGCAGAGGTTCTCACAGGCTGTGCCTTGGGGATTTGAGTTTACTGCTCGCATCAGAACCAGAACCGGAAGCAGAAGCCCTGTGGCCTTCTGCAGAGTGCTGCAGGGAAGGTGTCTGGAGAGCGTGATGTTGGCGCAGGTGGCACCCAGGCAGCTGGGGGCTTGATGTGGACAGCGCTCTGGGTGGGGACTCATCGCCACCAGCGTGGCATCATGGTTCTAATACACAGTTTCCTTTGAGCTTTAGAACCCCTGAAAAACATTCCATTTCCTCCTCCAGGATTCAGGTGCTGACTCTGGAGTGCTCCCACCAGCTTCCAGAATCCCTCTGAGTCGTTACATAGAGCAATTCACTTCTCTTTTGTCTCAACTTCTGTCCTCTTGCGTTTATCTGGGACTTATCCTTTCATAGCCCAAATCACACGGATGCACTTTCCAATCAGAAGAACCGAAGGCAGGTAAACATCCTGCCTTCTCAGAACTCGCCAACCTGCTGCTACAGCATTTTCGTTTTGTGTTGCTTTAAAACAGCAGTAGTTCTTTCTCCTCTCACTCAACCAGTATTTATTTGATGATAGCTTGGCAGAGAAAAGGGAAAATGCCCCAAGAGAAAGGGGCAAAGCAATGAGCTAAGCTAAGAGGAGGGCCGTGTGGTGACCACACTATGCTGTATCGTTTACCTGTGGGGCCTAAGCCTAAAGAAAACAAGGCATGAAAAGCGGAGAGCCCAGAGCCATGTTCTATGGTTATATAAGACTAGATTAAAAGCGGTTCCAACTGAACCACCCCTACTTTTAGGATACTCCTTTGTGTTCAGCTAGCTATTTTAATACCTGTCTAGTTAGAAGCTATTGTTAAAATTAAATTTATATGTATATTACATCATTGTTCATTTTTGGTTTTTTTTTTTTAAAGATTTATTTATTTATGCATACAAGCACTGGGGTACAGGCCAGAGGTGGGGGGCTGGTGAGAGGATTCACCACAGAGAGTGGGGAGAAGAACAGGCAGACTGACTGAAACACACTGCTGAGGGGAGCAGCGGGCACAGCAGGAGAGGTCTGCTGCGCCATGTGGGTCCCCTCCCTGGCCGGCGGCAGAGATCGAACTCATGCTGCAGTGGTTGCGGTTTGCTTCATAGTGCGTTGCTTAACCCACTGCGCCACCAGGGAGGCCCCATTGTTCATTTTTGTACAGTATATTTGCTTTCTCCTCTCAGGTGTAGTCCTTGTGAAATTTCTACCACCAAATCACTCGTGCATCATCACTGTAGTTCCTTGTGCTCTTTCCTCCCCTGTTTTGATCCCTCTCCCTCCCTCCTGATCCCTGATTTGGCTTCCCTGTATTCCTCCTATAAGTGAAACCATCCTATGTTTTTCTTTTTCTTTCTATTTTACTGAGCATTATCCCTTCCAGCTCCTGGTGAACTGAGGTCCTTAACGGCTCTCAAGGGATTTTAGTGTTTGGACCCTTTCAGCCCTTCCTGAAGTTGCTTTTTTGAAGATCTCTCAGTCGTGGAATTTTATAGCATTCTTTGTGTAAAGCCCTTCAATCTGGGAAAGACTTTCTCGTCTGTGCAAATATCCTTTTTTCCCAAAGGGAGACACAGGTGCTGTACAGAGGAATGAAAGAAGGGAGAGTGGGGCTGGGCACACCTTGGGGAACGTTCAGAAGCGATTCCGAAAAGCGCCACTTGGTGGCAGCAAAAGCGTGTTTTCAGCGCTGATTTTTCTCTGTTGCAACACAGATTTTTTTTTCCCCCAGAAAATAATCTTCCTCCCCCTAAATTCCTGAAACTTGGTGTTGTATTATTTGTCTTGCTAGTTGTTAATAGATTTAGGAGAATAAATCCACGCAGTAAGGTATGTAATAAGTATTTATCATTTTGTAGTATGCTTACCTCGGTCTTAGGTGTGGAAACAGGTTTCTATAATTGCGTATATAAACACACGTATATACACTAGTTAATATATGTCTGTGTTTATATCCCAGTATTCCAGTATTCTGAAGATATTAAAATCATTCCAGTATTCCAAGGATAAATATCATGTCTTGCAAAGAGGAAATTAGACCTTGACTCACTGATTAGAAAAAAAACCCACTGTTTACCGGAATCAATTTCCGAAGAGTCCATGCTCTTTAGGGCGGTATGTGAGAGAGCGATGTTAATCAGCTGCACTCATAATCAAGCAAGGTTTAATTTTTTTCTGATACAGGAGACTTTTCAGAGTATCACATAGTAACCAATAGATCAATAGATGTTAGGTACTATGGAGTCAGAAATTCAGAAGACAAAGTGATTCAGGAAATATTGAACACGAGTATAAATATTCAAAATAGAAGACCTGGAAAAAATTAAGGTAAGAATTAGGCAGCTGGGGTAATGAAAATAAACAGACTTTGTTTCTCCTTTCAGTTTTAGCAAGAAATTATATGGGAAGTTTGCTGAATGTCTGAAATAAGCACCCTTAGTGAGTGGAGTTGAGGGTTGGTAGGCAAGGAGAGCTGCAGGGTTCGAAGCGGTTCCTTTGCTCGGATGCACGCCTCTGTGTGCAGGGAGCAGCGAAAGCCACATGGATGGATAGCCGAATAAACAGGCACGGGCCACACAGCATTGTCTGTGAGCTGCAGGAAGCCTTTCAAGATGTAAGGCAGTGTACCGTCCAGCTGACTATTGCACCAGGGGTGGGGTGGGGGTGGTGAGGGGAGTTTTGGGCGTGGGAGAGGGGAGAACAAACAGGGAAGCAGGGTGCAGGGTGTGAGCACAGAGGGCAGGGTGGTGGAATCTGGGTACTTGTGGGTGCACTGCAGGGATTATATGGGAAGGGGGAAGATTCTATACTTTCAAAACACCAGCAAGGATGCAAACAGTGGTGCTTCAATTAAAATAAGTAACTAGATGTACAAACAGATGCCATGTGTTCAAATGCCATAGTCCTTACCCTTTCATATTCTTATCCCCACTTTTTAAAAAAGATTTATGTTTTTAATTTATACCTACTAGAGCTGGGGTCAGGCCAGAGGTGGGGGGCCGGTGAGAGGATTCCCTAGAGACAGATTCAGGAGCAGAACAAGCAGACTGACTGAAATCCACTGGTGAGGGGAGCATGGGAAGAGACAGGAGAGGTCTGCTGGGCCATGTGGTTCAGCTCCCTGGCTGGGATGGAACTCAGGCCTCAGTGGCTGGTGAAACTTAACCCCTGCACCACCAGGGAGGCCCCTCTTATTCCCAGTTTTAAAAGAATGACTGACATTTGCAGCTGTCTGTGTGTTCATTGTGCCAGAAGAGGGCTGTTTGAAGGCTGTGGCTTCTGTGGCCAGAGGGGTGGGTTTCAGCACATTATTTTCCCCAAAGCTGAATTATCCTTTAATAGAAAAAAATCCAGGATGAAATTTCACTCCAGGCAGTACTTTCTTCTTTACTAAGTTCATTATTGTTTTCTGATCCCTTATTCAAACTCCTCCCAAACCCTTTTTGGTCACCATCCATCTAGAAACAGGTGCTCAGGCACTTGCTTTTACTGTAAAAGCTACAATTTCACTTATTAGTGCTCAAGTATGACTCACTAGCTACCATTGCTTATGGTGGCAACTTTGTTCAGGAAGGAATGTCTGTGTTTTATTTTTGTTTCATATTGAATAAAATGGCCATTGTGTTCAATGAGTAATATTAACAGTTTTTATTTTGTATATTTATTTTATAGATCTTATAAAATTAAATATATGTTGCTTTTTAAAACTTTTAAACAAGATTTATTTATTTATGCATACAAGAGCTGGGGTACAGGCCAGACGCGTGAGAGGTGAGAGGATTCCCCAGAGACAGAGTGGGGAGCAGAACAGGCGGATTGTTTGAAATCCACTGCTGAGGGGAGCAGCGGGAGAGACAGGAGAGGTCTGCTGGGCCATGTGGGTCAGCTGCCTGGGCAGGGATCAAACTCAGGCCATAGCATGACAGTACTGAGACTTGACCCCTAGGCCACCAGAGAGTTTTTTCATTTTCAATGTGGTTTATTTTAAGAAATGGCAATGAATAAATTTTAATAATCTTTGATAATGTTAAACCACACAGATTTTTACGCTCTAAACTGACACTGAAGTACAAAGTGATCAATTTAAATGATAGTAAATGATAAAAAAGAGATGGTTATTTTATAAGGTGTATAATAACACCACTGCATGTGGGAATGGAGAAAGCAGGCAGTCTGGGGCAGGGTTCAGGGCCAGGGCAAGGGAGAAAAAATAGCTGCAGTGGGTGTTCACCAAGCCTGCAAGAGCTGGAGCCAGGAGCGGAAAAGCCGCATTGCTGCTAATACAAGGCTGAATGCAAATTCAGCTGGAGTGGTGCTCTAAATAATTTGTTGGCTTCACTCTTAATTAGGCTAAACATTGACTTGCTTGTAGGATTAATTCATAATAATAGTACAATTAATTACCAGGGCTGGGTGTGAGGGCAGAGGTGATTGTCGGGAAGGGGCTAGCGAGAAGAAAAACTAGAAATGAATGGCTGAGTCTGGATAAGAACTGTGACCCAGGGAGGTACCAGTAAGAGGAAGGGGAGAGGAGGGAGGAGGGCAGCAAGAAGATGGGAGAGGGGAAACAGAGGGAGGCTCTTGTTTAGCCAGAGGCAGTACCACAATGGGGTGCAGTGTGCTTCTTTTAATACTATTGATTTTGCTTTTTTTCTTTGATAATACAAAGGTGAAATAGTGCAGCATATTCAAGTTATGACAAATTTTCAGCTGGTACTGTCTGAATTGATGCTGTTTTAAAATGTTAAAACAAAACATAATATTGCATCTTTATTAATGATGCTGATTTGACATACTAAAGAGCTATTCTGTGATCACTGTTCACAGTTGCTTATTTCAGCTGGTTCATTTCATAGCCTGTCAGCTTGCTGCAGAGATGAAATTCTGATTCAGGAATCAGAATACCTGAATTTTAGCCACATTTTATTCATATTTGTTTGTTATTGAGGTAACATTGGTTTTACCTCTTTGTGGTTTAGAAGCAGAGAATCTCCCCTTTCAGGCATTGTTACTTTACCACCTCCACCACCAGAACACCTGTGGTCCATACCCTTAGTTTACCATGCTCCCCTCCCCCCCACACTTTGCTCTTATCTCTCCCCTTTCTCTTCCCTCTCTGAAAGCCTCATTTATATAGTCAGATCTCTAGAGTTGTGTTTGGTTTTATCTGACCCTCTGTTTGTTTTCTCTTTATTACCCATATAAGTGACACCATCTAGTATTTTTCTTTCTCCTGGTTTATCTTGCTTAGCATAATCCCTTCTGTTCCAAATAGTAAGAGTCATTTTTGATGGCTGAGTAGTATTCCATTGTGTGTATAGACTACATCTTTCTGGTCCACTCATCTGTATTTGGACATTTAGGTGGTTTCCATAGCTTGGCTATTGTAAATAGTGCTGCAGTGAACATAGAAGGGCATATTAGCTCTATTCTATCTACTTACTGGTAACAATAACTTAGAAAAATTACATCAATTCCCCCCCTTTTTTTTGGAAAGGGGTTATTGCTATAGAGTGGTGGTTATTATTATTATTACTATCATTATCATCTTCATCTTCATCTACCTGGGGAAAATGCCAGCTTCTAAAGTAGAGAAGCAACTAAATTTAAACCTGCCAGAAATCTTGGTTTTCTTCATTTTTGCCTCTGTATGGAAGGCAATGCGGTGTAGTAGAAACAGATTGGACTTTTGTCCTGACACCCTTTAGTGTTAGGTTGTGACAAGAAATGAAGTACGTAAAGTAATTGGTATGGTACAGATAAGATAATGAGCCTCAGTAAAATTAGTTGCTATTATAACGATATCTTGGTGGCATGGGGGTTAGTCTCAGTACTATCAAGCTATTGCCAGACACTGCAGTCTGAATTCAATCCCTGACCAGGGAGCTGACCCATATGGCACAGCAGACCATTCCTGCCTCGCCCGCTGCTCCCCTCAGCAGCATGTTTCAGTCAATCCAACTGTTCTGCTCCCCACTCTGTCTCTGGTAAGTCCTCTTACCCTGCCCCCCACCCCCGCACCTCTGGCCTGCATCCCAATTCTTGTACACATGAATGAATTAAAAAAAATCTTTTTTAAAAAAGAAAAAATATATGTTAGTTTCTCAAGTATTAAACTCATAGTAAATATTAGTTGTTATGATAGCAATAAGTATTTTAGTCAAGATAATGAAATTAAGTCATGGCACCGACTTTTTATTATATAATTATAATTATTATCATTTTCATGTAAAGTGTTAAATGAATGTCTGGCACTCATAGACCTTCACTAACTTTCTATGCCATAAAAATACATAATCTTAAATATATATTCTTGACTTATTGGAGTGAAATTAGTATGTGGAATACAAGGACGTGGTCTTGGATGCATTGATGAATGCCCATCAGCTGTTCCTTATTTTAGTTTTCATCAATGGAAAGTAAAAACAGAAATCCAATATAATGTTTCCTTAGAGCTCAGAGATAGAAATCAAAGATGTATTAATTTACTAAATTATTATATGTTAATTTTGATCTTTATGAAATAGGGAAAAATTTAGTGGAATAATGGGTGGTACTATGGGAATTAATGATATACCAATATCTGTGTGTGTGTGTGTGTGTGACCCTCGTCTAGAGACTGTATGACAGTGAATTTCTTTATGTTCCATTTCAATCCCCTTTTCTGGTGTTGAACATGCAGGAAATAGTTACTTCTAAAACTTGGATAACTGATATATATGATAGCCCAAGGCTCAAGTTAAGTTACATAGTTTAATAAATTAATAATAGATGGCCCAGCATCAGCCAAGAAGGTGACATTTCTGTGACACATTTTCCCACTTATAATCTATTTACCCACAGTTATTCTTAAGGGAATGATGAAAAACAGTAAACAGAGCTCTACAAGCAAAATATTTCCACATTTATATATTTCCCTGTTAATGAAGATCAGTCATAGTACAATTAAAGACACGATTCTACTTACTCAGTTAGGAATGTCTGTGACCTCTCTTACTCTTTTGGACCACATCAAGAGGATAATGCCTTTCTCATGGTGAAGATTGGTGAATCTGCTTGTGTGTTCTCGAGGAGAGAGTCACCTTATAGCTGGTTAACTTCTCTCTATGTCAGTTTTCTTTAGGCTATCAGCATCCTGACACTCTGTTTTGTATTTCTAGAGGAACAAATGTGCATAATATATTTGATTAAGTTAGTGTCAAAAGACATGGAAGAGCATAGAAGTAATTGCAACATTGAAATTTCTTAGCAGTGGGCTATTCAAAGATTGATCCTGGTTTAAGTCATACAGTAAATGAATACTCTTACCTAATAAAAAACATTATTCACATCCCTCAGAATCCAAGAACAATAAAACATTAACAAAATATGAAGAAAAAATGGGTATTAGATTCTGACTTATGTTTTATTGCTTCCATAGTTTAAATCACTCCCTAAGATACATATTTTAAAAGACTGGGAGCGTGATTCCCAGGGGTATTGCAAAGCATAAAATCTTTACCATCCTGTGAAATAACAGGAAATAGCATCTGTTTAATGGTCATATTCTTTTAGCAAAAAATTACTTGACCTTTACTTCAAAATTGTCTATATACTATTATCTACAAGTACATATTTTGTTTTTATTTTTTATTTTTTAAAGCTTTATTTATTTATGCATATAAGAGCTGGGTACAGGCCAGAGTTGCAGGAAGTGAGAAGATTCACCAGAGACAGAGTGGAGAAGCAGAACAGGCAGGTTGACTGAAATCCATTGCTGAGGGGAACAGCGGGCGAGGCAGGAGAGGTCTGCTGCACCATGTGGGTCCCCTCCCTGGCCTGGGGATCGAACTCGCAAACTCGCGCTGCTGTTCCGTGGATGCTTCACAGTACTGCGCTCAACCCACTGCGCCACCAGGGAAACCCTATTTTGTTTTTTTTTTTTTTAAAGATTTATTTATTTATGCATACAAGCACTGGGGTACAGGCCAGAGGTGTAGGGGGGTGAGAGGATTCACCACAGAGAG